>OY756437.1:6752556-6940056 GCA_963576905.1 Mystacides longicornis | reverse complement strand
TAATAAATACACCGTATTTAAGTTTTCCCCCCGTCAAAATATATGCCTCCTATTTGGGTCCATTGTATTTTAGTTTATCATTTTTATAATAGGAAATTTAAACAAGTAAAGCAAATATGCATTCTCGTAATCATTCGAGGGCTTACAACCATGATGCACCAACTAAATTTTAAAGTAATATAATGACGTTTTGAAGAAATTTTTCTAAGAATACCTACTTTTTAAGAAGGTAGGTACAAACATCAAAATTGAAGTGATCAAACATAAGTAGTTAGTTCATTTTGGCTGAAACATGAAGGTTTCGTATGATTTAATAAGGATTTAACTATATTTTGATAAAATAAATAATTAAAAATAAAGTAAGAACCTATTCTGCATCAATAACTCGAAATCATTCAAATTTGACATAGCGCATCTTGGTTGTAAACAGTCGCATTGCCCGGCTACAATTTGTTTGTTTACAAAATTTTGTATGAAATGTCATCTTCATACATAACAGACGCGGATTAAACATGTTTTTATAACTAAAGTAAAAAATTGATCGGTGAGTTATGCGTAATCTTACGATTAACGATTTTTTTATAAGTAAGAAGGAATATGTTTAGGGGACGATTACATCAAACGAACATAGAGCTAGAGGTGGAAATAGAGTAGACTTTCTTTTATCGTTGATATTGGACACCATGGAAACAACAACGAGAAAGAACTAATTAATGGGCGATGACAGATTGCGCGTGCCAGAGTTGTAGTTCTTTCTAGTTGTTGTTTCCATGGTGTACGTATCATCTGGCTATTTGCGTTTGGTGTAAATCCACCCTAAGGGTCTGTTGTATAATTAATTCATCAACGGCTAACTGCATTACAACAAAGAGCACTACAAAAGTAAAGAAAAAAACATAACAAAAAAATCAAGGAAGATAAGTATTGAAGCTACGTTTAAATATGTGTGTGTGGTACTGACCTGTATTCTAGCTTCATTTAATTTAGTGGTCCTAGCCAGTTCTTCTCTACAGTAGATATCCGGATAGTGGGACTTGGCGAAAGCCGCTTCTAATTCTGCTAACTGTTCCTGGAAATCGCAAAGAATTTTATTTTTGACATTTTTTTTCAGAAATCAAAGTTTGTTTCGTGAAAGAGGAAGATATTTGTTATCACTGGGAATTGAACTCATGACCTACAGAATGAAAATTTACGAGTAAATCGCCAAAATGTAAATAGTCAATAGTATTTTGATACTGGAATTTAAATACTCAGTAATATTTTGATGCTTAAATGTAAGTTCTCAACAGTATTTCACTTCTTAACCGTAAATAGACAATAGTATTTTGATACTAGAATGTAAATACTCAATAATATTTTGATACTAAAACGTAAGTTTTCAATAGCATTTTAATATCAAAAGGTAAAATCTCAGATAAAGACAGTGTGGTGGGTTACCTGTGTAAATGTGGTCCTATGTCTCCGTCTGGCGGGGGTGGGGCAGGAGGCTGTGGTGGGGGTGTGTGCGTGCGTCACGTGGGGCGCATGGGGCCCGTGAGAGCCCAGCGTCGTCCCTGGAGGACTCAGCGATCCGCTCGCCCCCAACCCTTGACCTGGTTCTGGCTTTAGTTTCTTGAACGCACCTTCCGCTGCAAGCAAAAACACTGGACATCAGTTGTTACATATCCTCATTTTCATTCGATTTCTACTTTAATATCTCTATGGCTTATTCACATAATAATTTTGATTTTTTTGTTGAGGTTTTTTTGTGGGTTTTACTAAAATTAAAATACTAGTGGTTGATCAGGGGCCCTAGAAAAATAAAAATTGGCGAACGACTACAAAAGAATTATTCGACAAAGTCGGAAGAAAATTTATTTTTATTTTTTTTATTTATCTCACTAGGCAGATGCCTGTGCCGAGATAACTTTAGTTTTTTTTTATAGAAATACTGGAATAGTACCTACTAGAAATCTAATAGTTTAAATATAACATGGAAAATAATAAAGAAAAAATTATAAAGTATATTTTTGAGACCAGTTGCATATATGCAGCAAATTAACTGTCCAATTTTTATTTTTATATAATAAGTGTCTTTGTTTGGTTTAAATAATTGTTAATATTATATTCCAGGGGACAGATCATTTTTTCGCACTATACAATATCCAATCCAATCCAAACTCCCTTTAGACCCCACTTAGGGGCATAGGGAGGCAACAAGAGCTCTCCATTGCGCTCGATCTTGCGCAACGTTAATGACCTTGACATACATACAATGTACATTGACGAAAACTTTGTTTATAGTTTTCGCCAAAGAGTTCCATAAATAGAGGGGCTAATAGGAAGAAATTTCACTTTAAATTTGTGTCCAGTTTGGTGGGAGGGACGGGAGGTGTGCGGGTGATGTTCCAATTGTGTTTAAATAATGCGCCGAAAACATTCATAACGATGACTTAGAAAATTTTAATTTTCGATATAAATGACTTATACTGCGAATGTAATGGAATTCAACCTTTTTACTTAGTGCATTGTTTATATTTCAGTAGATATTTGTTTACTATAGTAACAAACTGTTTACTAAGCAACAATGTTATTATTATGTTGCTATGGTGTCGATACATTGATATACAACATGGATAACTGCATTTTTGACAAAACGATTTACCTAATGATGGTATAAAAATTCTGTATTCAAATACACATTCTTGGTGATTTCGGCAAATCCAACATAATAATAAAATGTCTTAATAACACCTTAAGAAAAATAGGGAAAAGTTTGTTAGTATTACAACGTTTAAAATGCGCAACTCTATTCTCTATGCAGACCGAGATTGATTGATTGAGATTGAGAATTGTCTTGGATAAATTCAAGATGAAACTGTATACTCATGACATTGATTAAGAAAATCGTTTGATTGAATATCATTACAAGCACAGAATAAGGAAGTTTTTTTTTATTTTAAAGTTGTAAGAGATTGCAAGAACATTACGGTCAACAGAATACTCAGATTCTGGTGAAAACTGAGAGATATCAATCTTGTAAAATTAAAAGAAGGAAAATATGTAGCACATAAATTTTCATGGGCCTCAAATTTAAACCAGAAAAAAGAGAAATATGAAATACTTGGGCAGAAAATTATACTTAAAACAGAAATAAAGCAAACCTTGGTTCACAAATTAAAATGATAAAAAAACAAAAGGGCATGAGGGTACATGAACAACGATTTCATTAAATTATGACTTGAAGAGTTTTTCCATATCTAATAAGTTTGAAGGAAGATGTATATGAAGGAAAGAATTTTTTTCTGTTACTTTCATTTGTGATTGCTAACCTAAGGTTTACGAGACCTGGGCCCCGTTCCAGGTTCCACTTTGCGGTTTTTTTTTTCAAATTATAGAATCGTTATGTATCAAAATTATGTTGTGTTTTTTCATCCAAAAAAGTTATTTTTTTGGAGTTACCCAATTTGCATATTGAGGTATCGATGTGTCAAATAATATTGAAATATATTTTAGAAAATATTATTAATTATTAAATGAAAAAAACATATAATAAATTGTTTTTAAGGATTAAAAGATACAATATTGTCACTTTTATTATCTTATTGCATAATTGGTGCAGTATCTCATTAGACATGAGGGCAATTATTATGTAAGCAACACGATGCGTCACCTAGCAACGTCTGTGACAGACTGAATTCATAAAAAATACGCAGCGGTTAACTGCCTCATATTGAGAACACAAAATACAAGGCAAGTAAGCCGCTCTATTTATGGAACTCTTTGGTTTTCGCACTATACATTGACGAAATTTTTGTTTAGGTATAGCGAACGCCAATTTGAATTTGTCTAGATCGGCAGTGCTCGAAATTGGACCATAACTTTAATTTTGAATATTATTAAGGTTCCATTGCCAAAGACTGAGCGAGCGCTATTTCAAATTTTCTTTCCAAAACAATTTTTTTTATTTATTTTTCTACTATCGTCCATGACCCTAAACAGGCAATTAGACTCATCAAACTTATACAAGTTTCATGCTCACAAAAGCAATAATAAAAGAAAACTAAAAGAAATGAAGCAACAAATTATCAACATTCACAGATGATTGCAAATCATCATTGGCTGGGTGTAAAGGGTCCAATCCAGCGTGTCGTCGAGATTCACAATATCATAATAAAGTATTGTAAAAATGACATATTATGTTGATATTTTTTTTTTAATTAATTGCAAAACTAGTACCATCTAATGTTGTAAGAATAATCAAAGATCTGAACACCAATAGCTACACTAAGTTAACGGAGAACTCACTGACTCAGTTCCTACTCCGGTGGGACAAGGAGATAGTCTCAGCCCATTCCTTTTCAATCTCATAATGGATGAATTGATAAAAGAGGTAGCCAATATGAATCTGGGCTACAGACTAGGAGGAAAAAGAATCAGCATTGTCTGCTACGCTGATGATGCCGTTATAATGGCAGAATCTGAAGACGACATCCAAAGAATGCTTTATAAGTTTCACTTAGCATCAAAAAATTACAACATGGAAATATCCACTGACAAAACGAAGAGTATCACTATATCAAAAAATCCAGTAAGATGCAAACTTGTTGTGGATAATAAAGCCCATTGAACAAGTGATGGAATTTAAGTACTTATCTTGGAGTCGAGATTAGCAGCAAAGGAGATCTTTATAACGAAATCCTCAAACAGATCAATAAGGCTGCAGCTGAATTGAGGCGCGGGCTGATACTTCCAGAACAAAATCTCGGCTGCGAACTTCAGAGATGAAAACTCTCCGATCTATAACTGGAAACACGCTGCGTGACCGTGTTAGAAATGTTGATATCCGGAGCACGTGTAAAACGGAAGACATAGTGAGGTGGGGACGACAACGAAGGCGATACTGGAATGAACATGTAAACAGAATGTCAGAGGACAGACTTCCACGTATCGCCCTTCAAGGAAACCCCGAAGGACGCAGACTCCCAGGCAGACCCCCAAAGAGGTGGAGAGACAGCTGGCAGTCGACATCACAGGAGGAACAGGCGGCGGCACAAACAGATGCCCAGGATCTATAGAAAGAAGAAGAATAATCTACAAATACACTTTTGACGTCTTTCACACTAACCAAAGGGTTGTGCCGTGAAAACGGAAATTGTCGGCACGGCCGCGATTCGAACCTACGACCTCCAATACGCTGTGCGCATGAAAGCCGGCGATTAATACCACTGGACTACCAACCACTTCAAATATGTATAAAGTGTTTTCTATTATTATTAAAGACAAACACTAGTCTACTCACAATTTGACCACGGATAAGCAAAATAATATATGCGTCTGTGTCAATTTCAAATACATCGAAGTGTGTATATCAAATACATAACACTACAGTAGTGTTTGTAATTTTTTTTAATTGATTTAATCTATTTTTTATTTATAATTAAAAAAAATTGCATTCGCCACTCCTTCTCTATGTAAACTATAAGTTTGGGAAATTTCAAACTCCTCGGTCCGCGCAATTTTCGTAAAAATGCCCACAATTTTTTTCCTTCACGTTTTAATAAGTAGATATATTATTATACGAGTGGTAATAGATCTAGTTGAAATATGTTTTTAGATTTAGTGGAAACGATCATATTGTCGATGGAACTTGTATGTATTGTTTTCTTAATGTAATGTGCCTTATAGATGGTTTTTAATAGATAATGTTAAAACATTTCTCTACCGACTAATTATGGGATTTAATGAAAGTTTGAAGCCGAATCGAATGTCCTTCGTACCTACTATCTTTAGGTAAATTATAATAAGCTATAGAGCAGATAAATTAACTTAATTAATTAGCACAGTGTGATTTCGTAATAACTATTGTACCGTGTAAAAACCGTAAGTTTCACATAGTGGATGACAACCAATTGGAGTGATCTTGCATAAAAGCTTCATTTGCACACATACTTTCTAGGAATTATTTATTTTTTAATTTATTATTTGATTAATTTAATTTATTAATTAAAAAATGCACTAATTGAATCTTTCACAGGAAGCTACTTTATGGCAAAGCTTGTGTCGTGAAGAAAGAGGAAGATGGTCGGCACCTGGGATCGAACCCACGGCCTTAATTTAATACGAAACAATACGAAAGTCGGTGTCGTACAAACACTAGAGTACCTACCAAACTTGCCACTAAGCACTTATCTATATACCTATAGTAAAAAAATCTAAGAAACTCATTAATACATATTATATTCGCACAAAAACATCCCCTACAAAATGTTTAGGAAAGTAATTAAAAACCTTAAAAAAAACATCCCCCGTCATTATTTTTTTCCATCGTCATATTTTTCAGATGAGAGTGTTCAACACTGCGCATTATATTTAGTTAAATGCTCCAATTAAAAAGGTAATTTTTATTTTTCCTTTTACTCTCTTCTACGTCAAAGGCGGTAGAGGAAGTGCATAGACCCCGTGAAAGAGAATTTTTTACAACACTCGCTTTTTTTTCATATAACATTTTTTTTTGAAAGATAAACGCCGTATTAATATTGAAGAAGACAACTTTTTAATGGGTGATGTTTAAAGCATCAAAGAGCTTCCACTACGGAGCTTATGAAATAAAAACTCACCCCATCCCCCTATTATAATAGACACACATATTCACTTTGTAACGTTCGCTTAAGTAACAGTTTAAAAAACATAAAAGACTACACTTTGATGAGAGTTTTCTTTATCACATTTTTTTTAAAACGTATAAAAAACTGAACATTAATAATAATATATACCTAATAAAAATAATATTCGGAATAACGTATCTCGTGGATATCACTGTACCGTATGACGAAAATTTGAAAAAAGCCGAGCAAGACAAGATAATTAAATATTTTGACCCTGCTCACGAAATCAAGGATATGTGGCATACACCAGCAACACACATAATACCTATAGTGATATCGACGAATGGAGTTAGTTATTCCTAAGTCTCTTAAAGACAATCTAGGGAAACTTGGCATCTGTTGTGGTCTCAGATATGCCATTCAAAAGGCAGTTCTGTTGTCCTCGTGTAGGATGTTAAGAAAGTTCCTTTCTCTGTAGTTCGAAGCTCTCTCATGATTACATTACATCGTGAGAGACAACACCGATATTTTTATATTTAGTAGGTATATAGCATTGTATTTAATTTTTATTTAATTTTTTAATTAATTAATTTATTTATTTATTTTATACTTTATGCATATTAAAAATAGTGTACAAAAAATAGTGTATAGACAAGTGGCAATGGCGGGATTATAGCCGTAGCAATCTCTAACATCCAACCACATTTTTATGATACATTGTGATTTAGTGAATAAATGTTTTGAAATAATAATAACGTTTATTTTCGATAAGTAATAAAATATACAGTAAAAACAATTACAAACAATTATTTACAAAGTTTGACGAAATAATATCGAAAATCCCACAAGGCAGGTCCTGTAAGTAGGCTAACACATAAAAGTATAACATCGATGTCAAAGTAAATAAATTAACAAATTATTGCATATTTAAAATGACACATGTGACAATTTTTTCGAAAATGGAATGATGTATTCCATTCGATTCAGTTTCATTTTCTCTTTCAAACGGTATACTTCATTTCATTTTCGAAAAAATTGTCACATGTGTCATTTTAAATATGCAAAGACAAATACTATAAAAGTCTCAAATAAGAAATTGTCAAAAATATAGATGCTCAAAAGTAAAAAAATACACACGGTGTAACTTTGGTAGTGGAAAAACCGAAACAGGGAGGTAGAGGACCTCAATACCCCCTATTCCAATTCAAATTAAGTGCGCACTAAACTAAAATAAGAACGTTCCTATTTTAGTTAGCCGGATTGGTATTCGAGAAATTTTAGAACGTTCCTATTTGTTCCTAATTAGACTTTAGTTTGAAATTAGTTCATTTTGGTATTCGGATTTCGTATTTAAGTCAATTTTAGTGCGTTTATCTGTCAAAACGTCCCTAATCTTAGTTCACACCTAATTGTATGCGTCGAAAAATATATCTGATGATATTTTTATGATAAACATTTTTTTTAACCAAATAATAATTATATGCAAGGAGCAAGAGGTATACCGATAACACAGAGAGATGGTCTAATGGGCGAACTGTGCGATCTGGAGTACGCAGATGACCTAGTATTGTTCAGTTCGACAGTGGAGGAATTACAGCGCAGTGTTTCAAGACTCAGCGACGAAACAGCACGCCTTGGCCTTCGAATCAATGCCAGTAAGACGGAGCTCATGGCGAGTAATGCCTGCCCCGATAAACAGCTACCGATAACCATCGACGGTCACCAGGTCTCCCGGGTGGATAAATTTAAATACCTGGGAGCAACCATTACCACCTCTGGTGTCCTCGGGGCTGAGCTCCCGATACGTATCGGTATGGCAAGTGGCGCCTTTAACAACATGACCTAGATTTGGAAAGCGTCGGCGTTTAGTGTCGAGACGAAATGTAAACTGTTTGATGCGTGTGTGTTGCCCATTCTCTTATACCAAAGCCCAGGCACAAAAAGTCTCAGCTTTTGAAATGAAGTGCCTCAAGAGAATTTTGGGCATAAGATAGTACCACCGCATCACGAACGACGCTATACGCCGGCGCACTCAGCGTGAACCCATCACCTCTACCATTGTGGGGAGGAGATGGACTTGGCTGGGACATGTGTTAAGGATCCCGAATGACAGTTGGCCGAGGAGAGCGCTGTTCTTCCTCCGCCATACTTATATTAAAAATGTCAATCGAGCCCAGATGTCGGTTGCCCGAAGCCTGCAGACGAGGAATGACCGTATTGCGAGTGTAATTTGACAGATGCGTGTCGACATGGAAGAGATCCACACTACGGGTATCGCGGAGAGGAATTCTTATGCTTATCCTCTGTAACAGTTGTGGGCTATCATAGAAATTGTTAAGAATTTTATACAGAAAAATCAATTCGAAAAAAGTTCTACGGTTTTGCATAGGAGTGAGGCCAGTATGGGTGTATAAATAATCATAATTTAAATGTTCCCTCGGTATGCCCAGCAAGTAATTGATATGGCGTAAGAATTTCTTCTGTACCTTTTCCAAACCATCAACATGGATCGCATAATTTGGGGACGTTAAATGGGAGAGTTAAAATCAAGTATGGTGCGCACATAATAACTAGCTTATACCCGTCTTGCTTTACGTTTTTGATTCCGATTGTCAGGCTTGATCGGTAGGTAACTAAACTGGTTCTAGTCTAGCTTCCCATTGCTTAACAGACCTCTATAACTGGCATAAGCACAGAAAAAGAAGAATGACACTTTTACAATTTTTGTTTTACCGACCTCATAATATTATACGAACCTACCGACATAATTTGCAAGTTTTCATAGAGAGCTCTGTGGTTTGAATCTTAGCTACATTCCCTACACCCTCTAATCTAATGTGTGATAATTAATTAGGCATTCCACCCATAGAGGGTGATTTGTGCCTGTCAAACTTCAAAATGTTGGAACCATTTTGCAAATTTTTTCATTAAATCTTTATTTATTGAGAATAATAAGATTTGAATAACATTTATATGTATAACAAATCAATCTACAATTATTTTATTACATTTTCATACCTTAATACCAAGATTCCATTCAACGTTTACATGAGTAATTTTGTTTCCAAAAGATGACTTACTGTCTTTTTGAAAGATTTGTATGAAGATCCTAAAAAAATAGAGTTTTTTAAATAGCTCTAAATATATTAAAGTTAATGCAGCAAATTGTATTTAAGAACCTTCTCCAGCATTTTGTACGGCTCTGGGCATATTAATATCTGACGTAGCATTTGTATTTTGAGCGTGATGTTCACATATACGGTAAAAGTATTGTCAAAGGCAAATAAAAAAACAAACATTTCTGAATTATTATGTAGATTTTAGTGTAGCAATACTTTTAAAACCTGACACCGTCCTAAGCATAAAGCCCAATGATTTCATAGCTCGATTTTTAATACCGGTTATATGACTCTTAAAAGATAATTTGCTATCAAAAAGTACTCCTAGGTCTCTTATTTCCTCAACGCGTTCAAGATTTTTGCCATCAATTGAATATGGAAACTGTATGCTAGATTTATTACGTGAAAACTGGATATATTGACATTTGTCTATGTTGAGAGGGAGTCTGTTAAGTTGACACCATTTGGACAGACCATCGAGAGCCGCTTGTAACACAAGGCAATCCTCCATAGAACTTATTCGATTATAGATCTTCATATCGTCCGCGAAAAGAAGTAACTCCACACCGCTCAAATTATCGACTATGTCATTTATAAATATAAGAAATAGTACGGGACCGAAGTGGCTTCCTTGGGGGAGACCACTGGTAGCAACAAACTCGCCAGATATGTGATCTCGGATTTTCACTCGCAATCTACGGTCACCGAGATAAGTAGTGAACCACTGCAATAGACTACCTTCGACTCCCATCGTCTGCAATTTATCAAGCAATATCCTATGTGAAACCTTATCAAAAGCCTTTTGAAAGTCTATATAGACACTATCCACTTGTACTCTATGGGTAAGACTCTCGCTAATGTAATGTTCGTATAGAGCCAAATTTGTTAGTGTTGATTTCTTTGGTAGAAATCCATGCAGGGGTGATTTGATAATCTTAGTCACATGTGGCATGAAGAGTTCCAACACCAACCAGTGTTGTTGTTGTTCTATGTTTTTTCTACCACTAGGAATGAACCTCTGCTTGGATCCCTTGTCTTAAAGCAATTCACATCATGTTCAATTTCATAGGAAAGTCTTAAGACTAGGGATTATTAAAACCGAATTAACATGAAAGTTTAAGGTTTGCGAAAAAAAGTTACGAACTATAACAGAACTTACGATCGCGCTATTCTACAAAACCAACAATTGGATTGGTAGTTTATGCTTGTTCTTGCGGAAGACTTTAAAACCACTTCCGGATCATTAGACGTTTGCTAATTCATAACGTAGGAAAATAATATAACCGTTGAGACAGACGGTTGGACTTAAACTTATAATAAACTAGCTAGGGGGGGTCCGCGGCGGACTTGGTTTGTGTGGGGCCGGCTTTTCGGTTTGATTACTTCGATCGAGCTGGAGGGTCGGTTTCGTGTGGATCGGGTTTGCTGCGGATTGGTCTCCTCCGGGCTGGCTTGCGTTGTGCGGGGGGCCTTAAAGGGAGTATGTATGTATGTAATAAACTAGCTTTCCCGACAGACGTAGTCCTGTGGTTCTAAACCGAGGCGGCAGCCCGTTGATAATGTGCACTGCACCCCAAAAAAAATACATAATTATTTCGATTGAGTACTAAACTACTAAAATACTAACATTAAAATATTTCCAAAACATCCATATTTCATTCGAAATCAAAGCACAGGCGGGAACAACGCGAGAATATGCGCGCGCAGACTTTCTACCCCGCCTATGAAGTGCCGATGCTGCATGTGCACATATTACTCATAGTATATGGAATATACACGAGTCTTGTGATCGGATTTCAAAAAAAAAATAGATTTCGCTGAAATTAATTTTCTCGACGTTTTCGAGGGTGTAGATTCCAAAAATCCAAAAAAAAAATTTAGAAGAGGAAGAAAATTTCCGCGTACCCGTACGCGTACACCAAAAATGTGTGCGCACCCATAACTCCGGTCCGTAACTTCAGTGGGTCCCGTGTAAAGTACCGATTAATATTGAATATGTTGTTCTAGAGAAGATAATAATAATTGTCTTCTGGCTGTTATAATATACTATGAATTCTGGGCTACCCTAGGCTAGCAGCTTTTTATGAATGTGCCCGATAATTTTGTTGACTTCGTATGAAAATTGGAGTAAGTGGGATGGCCTACTGTAAGAGCGGCAATCACGTATACGAAAATAAGAGGGAACTACCCGCGATTGCGTTGGCGCGTCGCAGGTGATTCGTTCCATACTAACTTTAATATTATATTTTATATTATTTCTTATCCATTTTCAACTTTTTATTAGTTATTCTGTTATCCGGAGCTGAGAAGAACCTAATAAATCAAACATCGAAAGAATCTATTCAGCCGATCTCGTGTTATAATTGTTCGCACTAACCCGACTTTCATTTATACTACATATATAAGATGAAATGATTCGTAGATAGACTAAGAATTAGTTTTACCCGCGCTCTGTCTTTGAATGGAACTGAATAGATTCATAAGGGAACCACGTAAAAATCAACATAACTAAATTTGAATGGGGACCTGTTGAATGTGCTCGGGAGTATTCGAAAATTTGGAATTCGTTCATCTTTCGATCTCCAAGGTAGGTACCTAATTCGATCACATTTTGAAAGGCAATAGACAGATTCAAAACAGGCATTATGTAAAATATTTGATCCTTCAATTTATTTCAATTTACGGCGTCAGCCATTGCCATATTGTTTTAATACAATTTTTACGTAATTCATTAAACGACAACAAAGATTTGACAGAGAGATGGAAGTGTAAAATAGTTATCAGGAATGTAAATAATATGAATAACTAGCTTTCCCGACAGACGTTGTCTTGTAGTCCGAATTTGTAATCTTATATATAAAAATGGAGAGCTATTTCCCGATGTCATCGCATCACGCCTAAACGGCTGGACCGATTTCGCTAATTCTTTTTTTGTCGTGTAGGCTTTTATCAGGAGAATGTCCTTTTAGAAGGAAAAAATAAGAAAAATGCATGGAAAATTAAAAAATTAAAGAAAACTGTACGTAGACAACCTGATTAGTACTTTTTACCTTATAATTTTTATTCCTATTTTGAAATTTTGACAGAAATTGTCAATTGGTGCGATTAGGAACACACACAGGACAACACGTCTGTCGGGAAAGCTAGTATATACATAAAAATACGCCTGAATGAATGAAAATGAAAAAATCTGCGTACCAATGTATTAAAACTCAATGGTTGTCAGGTAAACAATAATTTTGTTGCTATATATTTTTTCATAGATGGCGTTGTTGTCAGTTAATCCGTTTCATACTAACTTTAATATTATTTGCTATCCCATTTCCATGTTTTGTTGGTTATTCTGTTATCCGGAGCGGAGAAGAATCCAATAAACCAAGCATCATAAAAATCTGTTCAGCCGATCTCGAGTTATAAGTGTTCGCACTAACCCGACTTTATTTTTATATTATAGATATCATGTATTTACATACATCGAGCATTGCATAGAAATAAAATCTATTTTATTCTTAACCAGCTTTCCCAACAGACTTGGCGTCGCGTCGCGTCGTTCTGTCCTTACATTGAGTTGTAATTTCTAGTAATTAAATTCTCTATTTAATATTTTACCACTTGCTGATTCCATAAATCATTCCAATCACATGTTATAGATGTTTTTAAATAATTATTACCTACTAGTGGTCAACCTGTGCTCGAAATTCGACCATAACTAATGTAAATTATAAGTTTGGACATTAAAAAGGTAAAGTTAGTACTAGAATGACTGGAACGGCGCTCAACAACAATACTATCACGTGGGACTTCGATATTTAAGTAGGTACTTTCTGAATTTTTGAGAGGAAAAATGAAAACAATGAAATTCTCGATATCAACTTTTATTACAACTTAAATGAATTATAAAATTAACTCTAAATGTAGGTATACTGTTTACTATCTCACAAGAGTTTATATTACAAAACAAGCAAAATAATCATAAAACAACTTAAATGAATTGTAAAATTATACACGGTGTTAAGTTGGTAGTGGGTAATCCGAAGCAGGGAGGTAGAAGACCTCAATACCTATCGATTTAACCCCCCATGTAAGTTCAGCGATATTGGGTGGTTCAAAAGTTATTAACGTTTTTGTGAAATTTGAATAAAAACCGGATTTCTGACTAAACTACGTAACTGTGGCTAAACTATTTAGATACCGATCATGATTTTTTTTCTGGAAATAGTCCGATAGTGACCCTTATGCAAGGTGCACCCGATAGCTTTTGTTCAAATAATTTTTTTTTCAAGAAATTTTTTCCAAGCACAAATTTTATAAAATCTTTCAAAGGCTCTAGACAAAAAAAATCACGGAACATTATTTTTAGAAACTATCTTAAAAACTTCTACTATTAATGGAAAATTATTCCTGCAAATTTCATTTGGCTGGTATAATGGGATCATGCTAAAAATCATTGTCTCCACTCAAATTTTTATTTGTTTCCATATTTAACGGTCAATAAATAATAATTTAGGAACAAAAACACAAAATTAAAAAAAAATAATCCAATCCAATCCAAACCCACAGCGCCACGGTGGTCACTACTGACCGGAGCGAATCCCAAATTAAAAAAGAAATACGTTTTAATGTTCACTAATGTCATTAAAGGATATTTTTTTCATGAAAAAATATGTTTTTTTTTTGTCATTTCACAATGGCGTTCAACGTGATATAGGTATAATAAACTAGTATGAGAAATAGGCAAATACCTAAGTTTCTATATACCTACCTAGCACAAATAGACCATTAACGGCCACGTGGATTTTGACATTAGCCGGGAGGCATGAACATAAACAAAAAGTTTAAGAGTTGGTATGAGTGTGTTTATACATAAACCCATCACTATGGTTTGTGTATGTGTGGTGTGTGTGTGTCGCCATGGCCGCCATTTTTCAAGTGTGAGATGTAACAATGACATGATATTATGATACATGCAGTTTTTTTCATGTGAGTGGCAGACTATAAGTTTTCTTCTTTCTTTTTTATACAACAACAACACTCCATTTTACACCCCACTCAGGGGCATAGGGAGGCAACAAGAGCTCTCCATTGCGCTCGATCTTGCGCAATGTTTATGACCTCCTCCCACACCATGTTCATGTCCCTCAGCTCTGCTTCGAAGGAGCGGAACACAGTGTGAGAGGGTCTTCCTCGTCTTCGGGACCCTGATGGGAGGAAGAACAACACATGTCCCAGCCAAGTCCATGTCCTCCCCACAATGGTAGAGGTGATGGGTTCACGCTGGGTGCGCCGGCGTATAGCGTTGTTCGTGATGCGGTGGTACCATCTTACGCCCAGAATTCTCCTTAGGCACTTCATTTCAAAAGCCGAGACTTTTTGTGTCTTGGTCATGTTGTTAAAGGCGCCACTTGCCATACCAATACGTATCGGGAGCTCAGCCCCGAGGTCACTAGAGGTAGTAATGGTTGCTCCCAGGTACTTAAATTTATCCACCCGGGAGACCTGGTGACCGTCGATGGTTATCGGTAGCTGTTTATCGGGGCAGGCATTACTCGTCATGAGCTCCGTCTTACTGCCATTGACTCGAAGGCCAAGGCGTGCTGTTTCGTCGCAGAGTCTTGAAACACTGCGCTGTAATTCCTCCACTGTCGTACTGAACAACGCTAGGTCATCCGCGCACTCCAGATCGCACAGTTCGTCCATCAGACCATCTCTCTGTGTTATCGGTATACCTCTTGCTCCTTGCATGGACTTTCTCAACAGGAAGTCCATGACAATAATGAATATAAAAGGAGCCAGTACGCAACCCTGTCTGACTCCCGTGGTGATCCAAAAAGCCTCAGTAGGACCACCTGGCGTTTTGACGCTACACTCGGAGTCTTCATACAGGGACTGCACCATTTTAATTATCTTCGGAGGTATACCGTACAGAGCTAAAATTTTCCATATCGATGGTCTATGTGGGCTGACTTTTTTATAAAACATAAAAAAATCTAATTTAAACGAATTATGAAAGTGTCTTCTTTTTCTGCGCTTATGTCAGTTATAAAGGTCTGTTAAGCAATAGCTAGACTAGAACCTGTTTAATTACCTACCGATCAAGCCTGACAATCGGAATCAAAAATGTAAAGCAAGGCGGGTATAGCTTGTAAACCATTACTGCTTTATTTAAAAACTACTACCAATGGAAAAAATAGCTCAGCGATAGAAAATATTACGATCAAGCTGTCATCGAGATAGTCAATTGATTGTGAGCTCTGTAGATTTTGACCCGCCATATTGGATATAACGTCAACTGACAGTTGTTCCGAGTACACAAGAACGCTTTTTGTAATAAATACACTGTATTTAAGTTATTTTCTCGGTCCAAATATGTGCTTCCTTCATATTTTGGTCCATTGTATTTTGGTTTAACATTTTGATAATAGGAAATTTAAACAAATAAAGCAAATATGCATTCTCGTAATCATTCGAGGGCTGACAACCATGATGCACCAACTATATTTGTACGTATTATAATGACGTTTTGACGAAAATATTCAAATAATATTTTTTTAGTAGGCACAAATGTTAAAATTGAAGTGATCAAACGTGAATTATCTCATTTTGGCTGAAACATAAAGGTTTCGTTTGATATAAGGACTTAACTATATTTTGATATAAAATAAAAATAACTAAAAAAAACAAGGTAAGTACATATTCTGCATCAATAACTCCATTTCTGACATAGCGCATATTTGTTGTAAACACTCGCGTTACCCGGCTACTATTTTGTTTGCTTACAAAATTTTGTGTGAAATGCCATCTTCATACAAACGCGGATCAAATATTGTTTTTATAAATGAAGTAAAAACTGATCAGTGAGTTATACGTAATCTTACGATTAACGATTTTTTTAAAAGACGGTAAGAATGCGAAATTTCATACTCCGCGCGCAATTTTCGTAAAATTAGTCACAAGTTTTTCCTTCACGTATTAATATTTTATTTTATTTTATTTTATTTATTTATGGTTCAGTGATATGTCGCTCAGCATAACAGTAAATACCTTTTCGCTGAGCGCCATGAAACAGTTTTATACAAATTACACAATGATCAACAACACATCACCAGAGCAAAAAAAAGAGAAGAGAAAAAAAAAATAAAAAAAAAAATCAAACAAAATGACAAATACATACTCCAATTCGCAAAGAAAGTACACAAGCTCTTAAATTATGATTTCTAATACATTAACAAATTCATTATATGTTATATTGAATATATCTACAGATTGCGGTAACTTGTTGAAAATTTCTATCACTCTATTAATGGCAGAGTGGTGAATCATATTGGTTCTGCCTGTCGGTGGATAAAATAGTTTGTGATATCGAGATCTGCCATAGGAATCTGGCACGTAGAGGTTAATTTTTTCTAAAACATCAGGGTTATGAATGATACCATGCAGTAACTTGTAGAAGTGCCTGCAAAGGTATTCATCTCTGCGCTTCTCCAATGTCGCCATTCCGAGGCATCCATACACAAATAGCGTTGGATACAAATATGGATAGTATCCATACCTTATCCTATAGAGGTGCCTTGCGAACCTTTTTTGGACTTTTTCTATAGTCAGTATATGAGATTGTTCACTAGGCAGCCACACGATCGATTCTGACTCCAACACGGATCTCACCAATGACTCGTACAAAGTGACAAGTGTATCGGAGTGTCTGAAAAATATTGAATATATAGATAATAGCAAAATACATAGTGAATTTTCATTATAATGCTTGGAAAAAAAACACAAGCTTCACTTCTGTCACAATAATGGACGTCATCCATTAATTTGTACTGATCGTACATGGAACAAAATTTATCCATTTGGAGTGAAGGGGAATGGGGGGCTAACATTATAATTCACAAACAACCCCAATGAACATAGATCTGAACACTTTAAGACACAATTTACAACAATCAACAGCAAAATGGCACTTCATGGGACAAATCCTTCACCCGAGTAAAGCCTTCATCTGAATACAATATACCCAGCATGGTATAATAAGAATGTTTTTAATTAAATGCAACTTCCAACAAGAAAACATTCGACAATACGGACAAACAAACATTATGGCAACGTGAAAGACCTTTAACCTTAGCCAATGGAGATAGTCAGCCTCCAGCTCTACCCCACGTGATCCGATAGATTCAGTGTCTGTAAACTGTAAAAAATATTCCCAATACTACGGTCCATTTATTTAACTTAATAATTAGAAATCATGACCAATGATAAAATAGAGTGTGTCTAAAGGTGTTTAGAGAATGATTTTTTTTTTCACAACTATCCAATAATTCCTAATAAATATGTCCAGCACTGATCTCTTAGGATTAAGCTCAATAAAATCAATAGACAAATCGAATTTATTCAATAAAAATGACAGCTGTTTGAATTATTGTTCGATCGGAGTGGACACGTTCCAAATAAAACCATAATGTAACGATCTAATAAACAAAATAGATAAACGTGTTGTGGTCAATTGACCATAAACACTATGTATTATATTATTAGAGTGTGTTAAAATGTATGTAGGTCTGCATCTACTGGCCCGCTAAATAGCCATCCATACCCAAAAAACCCTAATCTATAGGCTTATCTTTAGGGGTGCCAATGTTCGATATTGATACATTTCATCGAATATAAAATTTATCGAATAACATATAGGTAGATACGATGCGAGTAATGATTCCATATTAGTGGATAAATCGGTAGGTTTATGAAAAAAAAATTTTTTTAATATGGGTTCGAGTCCCGGGTCCGACCATTTCCTCCGATTTTGCCCCGACCACACATTGTTTTCTTATTTTATTTATTTATTTTAACAATAATATACAAACAGTGATTTTGATACAAAAATAGGACATACATTACGAAACACACACCCGTGAAGTATATACATTTGAACTTATACACCAGAGAAGTATATATATATTTAAGTACTCGGCTCAGATACTGGGAAAGGGAAAAGAGGAAAGAGGATAGGGTAAAGATAAATGCACTGTTTCTGCCTGTTCCAAGAAAGAGTAGGAGAAAGGTTTTGAAAGTGTTATAAGAGAAACGGAGTTGTCATGCTTAGTGCAGTGCAGAACAATCCTAGGATTGTAATGGAACCAGAAAGAAAGAAAAAAAAAATGCGAGTGGATCTGTATAAAGACACAAAAAAGTACACTTTTGACATCTTTCACAGTAAGCAAATGCTTGTGTCGTGAAAGCGGAAAATGGTCGACACGGCCGGGATTCGAACCCACGACCTCCGCACGAAACAGTGCGAAAGCCGGCGTCGTAACCGCTGGTCTATCAACCACCTCATAGTTTATACCACCATATAGTTTCTTAATATCTCGAAAATCTTGTAGAGATATAAATGTCAGGAGAAACAGGTAAAATTGAGTAAAGGTGTACTGTAAAGTCTTTTATATAAACATCATTAAAACAACATACTTTAAGAGAAAGAAATTTATGAATTTTTACAAATTTTGTATGAAACATCGATTTATATTTGCCTTGTTTGGGATCGATGTGACTCCCTAAGCATTAAACACCGTAGCGATAACGCACCACGTCATTATTTTATAGGTACCCCTAATCTCCGCACAATACATTAGGGTAGGTGCGGTAGGTGCCACCGATGATGCGTCAATAAGTAGCTCTCTTCATTGTCATCGAGGGTAGTACAAAGGTTTTTTTTTTGCATATAGGAAACGTTAAGATGGGGTTGCCCTTTTAGACCGCCACGTGGCACAGATTATTGGTCAGATGGTGAATGAGCAATCAATTATTGTTAAAGTGTGTTTATTTACAGGTAAAATTTGATATCCTGCAGCTTTTGAAGGTATTTTTAAATTAGGTAAGGAAAAAAACAGCGAATTAAGATTTTTTTTTCATGAAGAAACATAAACAAAGCTGAGAGTTTGGGCATGTTAAAAGATTGAGTATATTTGAAACGAGGTGGTTGGTAGTCCAGTGGTATCAATCGGCGATTTTCGTACGTAGGTACAGCGTCTTGGAGGTCGTAGGTGCCGACCATTTCCACTTCTTTCACGACACAACCCTTTGGTTAGTGTGATGTCAAAAAGTGTAAATGAATCTGCGCTAAACCTTCTACCACTTCTAATACAACTACCATAAAATAACAAAATTAATTATTTATTTTAATCTTCTCTAAATACTTGCCTTGAAATATTTTTACTCGCTCTCATTTTCATTGATTCTTGAAATATTAGTTTAAACACGAATCGTCCGGATATTGTATTGGTTGATCGCAGAAACAGAATAACATTTCTCGTGGATATCACCATTATGAAAATTTGGAAAAAGTAGGCAGAGTATGATAAGATAATAAAATATCTTGATCTTGCTCATGAAATTTAAGACATGATTGTGACATACGTCTACCACTCACATAATGTCCATATAGAATATATAAACAATTGGGGTTAAACCAAAATCATGGAAATCTAGGAATCTTCGAAGCCTATCATCTTGGTAAAACTTCGTAAGAAAAAGTAGGTACCTACCGACACAAATTGTCTTACAACGAAGCTTTCTCAGCAAAACAAAATAATTTTACCTATTACTGTATTATGTTAAAATGAAAAATTCAGTAAATTATTAGGAGATATTTTTCACAGAAAATAAAAATCTCAGGGTTTTAACTGCTGTTTTTAGAATAAGCATACTTTGTAGGATGGATAATATATCCTTGTCCATCAATTTTTAAAAAAAAATATCCAAATATCAAAATATTTATTTGGATCATCAACCGAAGGGAGAATAAATGTGTGTCTATGCAACTTACCTATCACATGTATTGCAAATCTGTAGCCCTAGTATAAGTTTTCGATGATCGAATATCGAAACGAACATCGAAAGAGTTTCGAAACAACGATTCGATCGTTTGATTTTAGAACACTATTTGCGCGTTTATAAGCGCTTATTAGCGTGCAAATAGCTTTCGATAAAACTCGTACTAGCCCCACTGGCCGTAAATAGTGGCCATATCACCAGCCACACATTTAATGCATTCACAAATTTCACGAAAGTAATATTCCGTCTATGGGCGTTATGAACCATGAAAAAAAATACTAATTTTCTCTGTTGATAAAACGTTTTAGGTTTATATTATGGTAGCTGAAAGATTTTATGCTATCATATTTTAGATCGTGTTTTAAGGAGGTAATTAATGATAATTAATCTGTAGGGGATGTTTTATTTTGTGAATTTTTCTAGTTAGAGGTTTGCCCACTTAAAAACATCAGTGTCATCATCTCTTTGTTAGTCTATAAGTAGGTACTATAAAAATGAAAAGCTTTTTTGCGCGGTCTACGCATCACGCCTAAACGGCTGGACCGATTTCGCTAATTATTTTTTGTCGTGTTGGCTTTTATCAGTAGAAGGTTCTCATGAAAGAAAAACTTAAGTAAGTTGCGTGAAAAATTAGAAAATTAAAGAAAACTCAGGTAATCTTCTCTTATCTATACTAATATATAAAGAGGAAAGATTTGATTTTTTGTTTGTTTGTTTGTTTGTTTGTTTGTTTGTTTGTTTGTTTGTTTGTTTGTTTGCATCGAATAGGCTCCAAAACTACTGAACCGATTTGAAAAATTCTTTCACTTTTGGGAAGCTACAATATCGGCGGTGAACATAGGCTATATTTAATTTCCAAAAAAAATTGGGTAACCTACGAAAACTTCAATAATGTAACCCAAGGTGTAAAAAATTTACCTAAAATATTCTTTTTATCGCGAACGCTGTGAAAACTAATGATGATAGAATAAAACAATGTACTACAATTTTGTAGAAGACATCATTATTTACAAAAAGTATCGCGACAGCATATGTCTAACTATTATAGTTATGCCACAATACGTGTTTTTTTATTTAAAAAAAAAACAATAAAATGTCACCTCTAGAAAAGGCTCTTTATTGGTATCTTGGTATTACTCCTTATTAAAATAAATTAGTTCATATTCAAGTCTGCTTCAATATGTTTGCATAACTTTTTGAATTATTCAATTCGGACATTCCATTCGAAAGTTATCACGAGTTTAAAAATGTGAGTATTGGAAAAAAACCATAGTCTCTTATCATCTCAACTTATCCGATGCAGAGTGCGTACGGGAGCGGGGGGAAATACCGCGCAAAGTAGTCACGGTGGTAAAGTGACGTGACACGCTACATTGCAATGCAATTATTCCAGATTAACATAATATGCTATAAAATATTTTGAAAAAGTTAGGGATCTGTATGAAAACTAAATTATTTTTAAGTATCTATCTACCCGTGCGAAGCTGGGGCGGACCTCTAGTATTATTATAAAATAAAAAAACTTTTAAATTTTGGAAATTTAATTTGCATTTAACATCTGTAAGAATATATTAGATAGGTATTGTAATGTCCCACTATATAACGTTTTTTTTAAATGTATAGATTAGAGACCTGTTTCGGCTATTGTCCTCCAAGATCAAAATTAAAACCTGAACATCTGAGGATGGCTGATAAATACCGAACATTTTTCTGTTGAAATAAAAACACAGTTTTGAAAAGTTCACAATTTTGTCGTCCGCTAGTTTTACTATTTTCTTATTTTCTTGTGAATTTATTTTTAACAACGGTAATTTTATATATTACCTACTAGCTTTCCCGACACACGTTTTCCTGTGGTTGTTACAAAGAATATTGAGTTAGTTTTTTGATCAATTATGAACTAATTAACAATAACGACCGATGCTTCTGTTTTAAACCATATAGGTATATCAATCAATTGACAATTTCTGTCAAACGGCCATTTATTTTAAAAATTGGAAAAAAATATCCTATTGTAAAAAGTAGGTATTTAGTAGCCTAGTGGTATCAGTTGACGGCTTTTGTACTACCCTCAGCCGTGGGTTCAAACCCGGTGCCGATCATTCGTTTTCACGAGCCTTTGCCTTGTGTGAAATTTTTGTAAAACTGTATTTGTGTTCATTTTGAATGAGCCCAGATTCATTAAAAAAAGCATCAGTTGATGATATGCTAAATGAGACGTATTGTATCATTTAGCATCGATAATGATAATATATACTAACTAGACATGAATACACACATACACATTCTCCCTTTGAGGCCCCCCGCACACCGGAGGCCAGCCCGGAGGAGACAAATCCGCAGCAAACCCAACCTGCACGAAACCAACCCTCTAGTTTGATCAAAGCAATCAAACCAAAAAGCCGGCCCCACACAAATCAAGCCCGCCGCAGATCCCCCCCAAACCAACCCGCAATGCAGGGGGCCTAAACCCCACTTAGGGGCATAGGGAGGCATCAAGAGCTCTCCATTGCGCTCGAAAGCGTCTGAGGCTTATGGTGCCTTTTCTGACCGGTTGAAGTTTAAGGGCGTGAGGTGGTCAACCTCACGGTCCCGATCTAATTTTTCGATTTCCTGCCTCTTACAGGATGCTCGAAAAACCAGCAAAAAGAGCAGAGGTGCTATTCTTAGCCGGCAACCCCACGACTAAACATGAATAAGACTCTACTTTTAACACCAAATATCATCTGTCTGTTGTGACTGACAAGAGCATGGTTGGGCCCTTTACACCCGCCATGACTCAAAACATTACAACTTATTATGATAATTTTATGATTCTTGTATTTGTAAATTATACTTGTAAAACTTATCTGACGTCTCTAAGTGCCCAGATTGGGTCTATGGTGGCAACAGGTAAATAAAATAAAATTCTAACGTTCTTATCATTTTCTTTCATATGAACCTGCCACCTTTCTATGACACAAGCAATTACGACAAAAAAGAATTGGTGAATCGGTCCAGCCATTTACGCGTAATGCGTTGACCAAGCGAAATAAAGATTCATTTTAATGTAGGTACCGAATGGACGGCTTGCGCCCAAATGAATAATATGTCGTTTTTTTTTGTAAAATGGTACATACCTGCTTGATCGTTGAGAGGTCTTGAGGAGGGCGGCGTGTGCGCCGGAGTATCCGAGTTATGCGTCGTTAACCCTGGCCCGTAGATCCCGAAGTCTTCCGCACTCGACGAACTAGCATTACTGCACTTCCTACTGTTCTTTTCCCCCAAAGACCCCAACAGTTTATTGTCCTGTCCCGAAATTGCCGACGATAAAAACTTATTGTCCTGTCCCGTTAACGACGAAAGGAACTTGTTCTCTTGCTGTCCAGCCAGGGACATGAACTTGTCCCCTTGCGATTGGTGAGTCAGGTGGCTGTTGTGTAAATGATGATCGTCTATAAGGCCGGAAACTCCTAATAAGCCACCAACTAAATTCGGTCTCAGTTCGTCCATTATTTTAGAATTTTGCCCACAACCGTTGCTGGTGAAATTGAGTTGTCTGCTAAATATTGCTGGGAAGATGTTGAATTGCTGGGGGTCTCCGAGGGGGGGAAGCCCCTCGGGGGCTCCTCCCGCCCCGGGGCACTGGGGGCCCTTGAAATCCAACGTGGAGCTGATGAGGCCGCTTCCACCACCGAAAAGCCGGTGGTACAGTTTGAACTTTTGTTATTATTTCAACATCTCAAATCAATAGCGCTTTGTTAATTTATAAAACCCCCCAATTGCTGACAATTGGGACAACACCTAAGCACCGCACAGTATCACTTTGTTTTAAAAAAAAAATCTTTTTCTTTTTCAAATGAACGGATAAAATGTGTTTTCAACAAATAGTATGAATTGCAGACAATTGGGACCACACCTAAGTTCCGCACAATATACAATTTGTGTAAAAAAAAAAAACAACAACAATCTTCTTCTTCTCCTTCAACTAAGCGATTCAACAAATGTTTTGAGAAAAAATAAAATCCATTATATTTGTAACAAAAGATAAACAAAACACAAATTTAAAAGAAAAGCACCTAAATGTTGGTTAGATTTATTTTTTATTTTTGTCACAGAGATTGCACTAGTTAATATTTTAATAAACACACATTCATAATTTATAACAAATTAGTAGGTACCTATAAGTAGTTAAAATTTATAATGACGACGGAATTGTTTACGTTAATCAGTACTTTAAAAAAATTGTATTTTTCCGATATAACAATTATATATTTCCCCGATAGTGTGTTCGTTCGGTCAATAGCAGTAAGTCAAAATGTCTTGACTTGAGAGTCTCCGACGTACGCGGTTTCTTATTACGCGACTTAAATATATTACTATTGTTTGTTTTTTAATCGAAACGATCTTTCGTATGTTGCAGTTGACATCTGGATGTCCCAAACGCGTAGTGACTAACTTTGTTAAATTTGTTCTCATATATGTCATGTAGTTCGAGCCGCCCATGTATTCGAGTGCGACAGGGATAAAACACGATTTTAATTCGACGTAGAAAGGGATGGTAGAACAACACCCCATTTGAAAAGAGTCTCCTAACGTCTACCCCCCACCCCAAAATTGTACATGTCTTTTAATGCAAACATAAACACGCTTTTGTCTATTTGAGACGGATTTATGACAATCTGTATTGGTTAGAACAAAGCGACAATAGAGGATGTCGCTTTTATTTGTGTTCGTAAACATTTCTCAGAGGGCTAATCCTCCCTACTAAATCCTAAACAATAACGGACGTTTCATTACCTCATCCTTTTCACTCCTACGTCAAACAAACGAATAAGATATATTTAATTTGAGCTTTCGTATTTCATAATATACGTATGCGTGTGTAGGATGAAAGCTATTAACCAATGATGTCGCGTTTTGAGAAAAGCTCGCATTGTGATTGGTTTGAATTGGGGTGTTTGTCGGTGGGGGAGGAGTTGAGAGATATAATCGGAAAGACCGAAGCTATATTATTTTCTTTTGGAGCGTGTTCAATTCATGACTCTTTCGACAGAAAAATCTGAAAAATATATAATAATTAATCTACAATATTTACATAAATATTTTGTGTCAGAAATGTAATTTTAATGTATTTAAAATTATTATTTTTTGAAGGTGATTGAAAATTTGGAATATTATAAAAATATTGGAACGATTTTGATAACGAGAAAATTGTACCTACGGCTTATTCGATTATTCACTATGCATATTTAGAAGAGAGCCGAAAATTCCCCCGATTAAATTTTCCTTTACTACAAAAATTACAATTACCAAATTGTATGAAAAAAAAAACATATCTATTATCTATTTTCAGCGGACCTAAAAAAAATCCCGCTATTTTAAACTAAAAACTAGGATTTTTTTGTAGATACAACTTAAGAACATCGGTAGATTTAAAAAAATATTAGGTAGGTATCTACCTACTTATCAGAATTTTTTGATGTTTTTTCAATGGATTCAAATGAAATTCACTCTTACTTACCTATCTACCAATTATAATTTCGAAATAAAGGTTTGAAAGCTCGGTGGTAAATCGTCCATATTATCTGGAAGCAAATTCCTCATATAGCTCCCTTAAAATGTCGTTAGTTACCTACCCATAGAGCTACCAATATGATTCCAACCCCGGGTAGCAGGTAACTACCTAAGTAGATAGCGAAAAACACCTAAAATAATTTTGAAGAACCGTTCGGGAATCGATCCCGTGACCTCTTGCTGAGCTGTCACTTGGCCAACCGAGGCCGGCAAATTGATTTCATAGTTTAACTACGGTTTATACTTACTTATACCTATATAGGTACATAAGATACCTAATTCCTATGTTTTCATTTAAAATTTCTATCTACCCGGGGTTGGCCTGTTTCAGATTGGACGGGTCCGTCGGCGTCGGAATACAATAAATTGCCTCAGGCAATAAGTTTCGCCTTAACATTATAAAGAAAAGTTTTTATAAAATACTAGCTTTCCCGACAGACATTGTCCTGTGTTCCTAACTATACAAATATTGAAGTAGAATTTGTATATAGGTACTTACCTAATAAACCTATTTATAAATAAAACCAACTTTGCAGTATTGGTTTTATTTATAAAGAGGTATTACCTACCTAATAAATTTTAACATTTAAACCAATGTTATTCCAATGCATCTGTTTTAAAATATACCTAATATATTTTCCATTCGCCTTCTCGCACCAACTATCAATTAAACAACTGTCAGTTTCTGTCAAACGCCAATTTAATTTCAAAATTAGAATTATTATATTATATTACGTGTATGTACCTACCTACCTACCTATTGTGAAAAATCACAAAAGTTTTAAGTTTTCTTAATTTTCTCATCTTCCGCGCAACTTTATTATTGTTTTATTTCAAAACTAGCTTTCCCGACAGACGCTGTCATGTAGTCCTTACTGTGCATATTGATTAAGTAGGTATTTGTTATTTATTCAAAAATACGATTGAATGTTAAAAAAATATTTTAGAAAGTTCGAATGCTCGATGCTATCAAAAATCTGCGTACCAATGTTTTGAAACTCAATGGTTGTCTATGTCTGGTACTTACTAACTAAAAATTGTGTTGTTATGGAATTTTTCACAGATGGCGTTGTTGTACACAAATTTCCCTACTAACTTTAATATTATATTTTATATTATTTTCTATCAATTCTTCGATGTTTTATTAGTTAAATTCTGTTATCCCGAGTAGAGGAGAATAATCCAATAAACCAAAAATGATACAAATCTGTTCAGCCTGTCTCGAGTTTTATACCTATGTAAGTGTTGGAACTAATCTGACTTTCTTTTATATCTTTAGACTATATTATATTATATCTAGCTAGAGAATAGTCATGCATGGTATAAATTTCCGTAAGAAGGTACCTTATATTTGCTGTATGGCACAAGCACCCTGTATGGTAGGTTTGATTCAGCTGACAAAGGTTTGGGAATATCTGATGGTGAATGAGTTTATTGGAGAATCATAATATATAAGGTAGGTATACCAAATTCTGTTATCACTGGTCAGATTTATGATTCCACTCATACATTAAAAAAATATAATTTCACAATTGTCTATATTTTTTTTTTTGTAGTTTGTAATCTAGATTTATCAGAGCTCTAATAAATCAAGAAAAAAATACTTACATGCATGGAGGTTAAAAAGCTTGAATTAGTTTGAATAGATGCATTTTTATTTATGTAGTTAATAATATAGATTTTTCAAATTTTTGGCTATGTTTGTTGTGCTTGAATAAATACAGTTGTTAGTTAGTTAATAATGTGGATTTTTCAGAGCTTTAGCTAGCCAAGAAAAAATAGATAATTAGCTTGTCTGAAAGATTTAGAGCTTTAGCTAATTTCGATAAAATGTTGTTTTTGTAGGTACCTATGTAGTTAAAAATATGGATTTTTCGAAGTTTTAGCTTGTCATGTTTGATGTGGATAAACGCAGTAAATGTAAGTAATAATTTGGATTTTTCAGAGTTTAAGTTTATTTGAAACAAGATACATACCTTGCCTTTCTGATGGATTTCCAGAGCTTCAGTTAGTTTGGTAAATGCAGCTTTATGTAGTTCATCATTTGGATTTTCATAGTACCTATTAGTTTATTTGGAACAAGATACCTTGCATTTATGGAAGTTCAGGGCTCTATAACTATTGTGGAAAAAGAAAGCTTGCTGTTCTGAAAGTTCAGACCTCTTGCTAGTCTGAAGTTCAGAGATATATGTTTTTTTTTGTAAGTACCTAACATTCTAAAACAATTTTCAGAAAACCGAGAAGTGGCCTAAAAATTAGTTTCAGGCTGTTTACTTATGCCTATGTTATAATAATAATTATTGTTAAGGCCGATGTAGACAGTCCGCTGCGTTGTATGATTGTCATTAGTGTCCGAATGTCCAGTGCGTCTCTCCTCAGGCCTGCATACAATTATCATACATTTTGCACATTTATTACCACATACAATGACCATGTGCAACTACCCAACATCTATAGCATGTCCCAAATTTACCTACCTATCACTAGATTATTATTTTTTTTTTATAAAAATGAATCTGGGCTCACACACTCATTCGAATTAGTCAAATAATTTAGACTGAAGGGTGCTTTGCTCCTGAACATCCATCTTGTACTTTTACTTTATCGATTTACTTAATTATACCTACCGCGAGTTCGTAACTATAGCTTAGTTACTTAATGATGTTTTTTGAGTAGGCAATTTTCTTTTTTCTAGAACGTCTCAAAAATTTCTCTCGCTAAACTTTTTAATTAATTATCTAATAGTATATCTACCTATATATGGAAGTTTTAATTTTTTTGAATGATGTAAGAAATTATCTACCTATTATAATGCTACCATATAAAATAAAATTGAATCTTGTTTGTTTTTTTCTTATTTATTAATTTAATTCATTGTAATGAAATAATGCACCTGTACTAAAAATTTTCCATAAGAAAATATTAATTGAATCTAACTGCTATTTTTATTTTGAAGCTATTTTTTTCTTTCCCTTTTTTATTGTGATACCTATTGTACCAAATATTTTTATAATGTTATTTCCCAACTGTTATGTAACTATTTTCAAATCAATTTTGTTTATCGTTATTATTTGGAAGATGGATGTTGATGTTTAGGAGTGGCGAATGCTAATATTTTATCTATTTACCTACCTAACCTAACAATATTTACTTTGCTGGAATAAAATAATACCCCCTATTCTGATTTTGGAACGTTCTTATTAAGAACGTTCCAAACTATTTAGAATTAAGTTCACTCGAACTAAAATTCGTATTCGGAATTATGCCGTGTTCTAAAAACTAATATTAGTTCACCATAAATATTTTTTTGAATTATAATTGTCTATGGATAGAGCATGCGCCTTATTGGTTGATGTTGACAAGCGGACAGCCAATCAGGGAAAGATTCAAGTAACATGGTCGCCGGAAACTGCCGAACCAACCCGAGGTGTAACGAACACGACTGTATGATTGTATTAGTGTTCAATGATAATAATTTTTGATGCTATTTGTATTACTTTAAATAAATTCGGGGGAAATGCTTAATATTTATAATAAAATTATTTAACTTGTTTTAAAATTATTTGGTTGAAAAAAACTTTGATCATAAAAATATCATCAGATATCTTTTTGGCCGCATACAATTAGGTGTGAACTAAAATTAGATAAACGCACTAAAATTGACTAAATACGAAATCCGAATACCAAAATGAACTAATTTCAAACTGAAGTGTAATTAGGAACAAATAGGAACGTTCTAAAATTTCTCGAATACCAATACGGCTAACTAAAATTGGAACGTTCTTATTTTAGTTTAGTGCGAACTTAATTTGAATTGGAATAGGGTATATCAATTACCTTATGAGAATCTTTGCAGAGTTACCACTATACGGCGATGTCGGAGTCCCATCCCGTCTTTCTTTTTATAATGCGAGTAAAAAGGAATCTCCAAATTCCTGTAATACTCGGGTGGTGGAGGGTCTTATATATTCTATTGTCACATTCTACTACGCGAATAGAGGCAAATTTAAAACTAGGGTTATTTTTGGGACATACTTTAAAATCGTTCGACAATGCGACACTGTACAATACGTATAAGAACGTACTTAGATACTACATACAATATACATAATATAACGTACCAAATCGGAGAGTATAACATGCATCAGTGTTGTATAAATGGCTCTTTGAGTTTAATTTTATTAAAATCGCGAAGAACAAGTGATTTTCTACAGTTAACATTTTTTTATGTTTTTTTTTTAAAAAAAGCCTAGTTTATTGAAATACAAAGAAATAAGCATATAGGTATTCCTGAAAACGATGCCTTTCAACTAACTTGTAGGAGAAAGCGTATTTTCTTCGAAAACTGGTCGGTTAGCAGTGACGATGGGAGAAAGTTTTTGATGGTACAGCTATAGCTATAACGAAAAATAAAAACACTAAATATGAATATATGAAAAATAAATATTGATAAAGCTAAAATGAATGGTTTCATAGAAAAGCGGACTCCCATTATAGTATCCGAGCAACGCTTAATGACTTTAAACGTCAAGCTTACACTGTCTCTTTCTCGCTTTCATTATTGTACTGCGGGCAGTGAAAGATAAATTCATAATGCTTCGTACTTGCCTCAAAGAATACAGCGTCCGTAGTCAAACATTGATGGGTTCCTAGGGAGCGGTCCTGCGTCTGACAAAACGGTCGTCTTTAATAGAAGCGGCGTATCCGTAGGAAAACAGACCACTACAACCGCTTTTCTAGGAAACCCAAGGTATAAACTAGTCCAAATGTCATCTTGAGTTTCAGAAAGGCCTGTTTTTTTTTTACTTTACTTTTAAAATAAAGAATGAACGCCCGTCCATAGATAAAACAATTATTGAAACTTATAAACAATACCTACTGATGATTTGATAATTTTTTAAGTGAATTTTTATCTGTTTAAGTTGGTATTATTAATCCTTTTTGTAACGCGATCCCTTTTAACTCATCTGAAATGAATATCTCATTACTTAAAGGCCATCCCAGTATCCCAGAGGACCAGCCCAACCAACGCATGACGCTTATAGAGCTACCACCAAGAATAAAAGAGATAAGAGATCACCCACATAGATTTAGTTTGAGATAAAACTGTCTCCCGTATATTTTTCATTATTTATTTATTTTATATAATTCTTTATGCACACTAATCTCATATATAAAAATCATCCGTGGTCATCGCATCACGCCTAAACGGCTGGACCGATTTCGCTAACACATTTTTAAACGTGTTGGCTTTTATCGGAAGGTTCTTATGAAGATAAAGTGCGTGGAAAATTAGAAAATTAAAGAAAACTCTATGTAGGTAACCTTTTTAATACCCACTTTCAACAAAATATATTTTATTGCAAATTTGAAAAATTGAAATAAAATTAAAGTTTGACAGCAACTGTCAGTTGTTTGGTAGTTGGTGCGATTGAGAGAATTTTGATGGAAAATATATGGTTTGAAACAGATGCATCGATCTCAATTACATTAGTTAAAAGGTAAAAAGCTCATCTTTATACGAATTCGAATTCAATATTCATCCTTAGGAACACAGGACAAAGTCTGTCGGGAAAGCTAGTTAGTGTATAAAAATAATGGGCAATGGCCGAAGCAATCTCTAACATCCAACCTCTACTTTTTAGATTGATATGATTATATAAATGTTTAGGTATATTTGGAATTGGCTGTCACTTTTTGTTAAACATATAATAAATATTAGTAAAATTGATTAAAATCCTATAAGGAAATAAATAAATAAAATAATTTTTTTAGATAATATGTGCTTTCTCTCACTTTGTTTTAAAGAATCTGTCCCCCATTTTAAGGAAAATCTTAGTTCCTTAAATCCATTAAGTTAGTCTCGAATATTTGACTAGTTCGAAACTTAATTTTTTTCGCGAATTACCCTGCAGGGCTCACTCAAAGTGAACACTAACCGTCTTACTTATAAAAAATTCGTCAATCGTAAGATTACGTATAAATCACTGATCAGTTTTTATTTCAATTATAAAAATAATTATTTAATCCGCGTTTGTTAATAGGTATGAAAATGACATTCCATACAAAATTTTGTAAACAAACAAATAGTAAAATTTATAAGTTGTTGAACATGAATTTTTCTTGGTGGAAGTAATTTAAATAATCAAATTTAAATAAAAAACTTTTTAACTATTCCACAATTTTATTGTACCTGACATGTTTCGAAGGGGCACGCCCTTCATGGTCACAGTGCCCTTATTCTCGTAGCGGTCTTAATACGCTCTTATCTTGATTGACAATCATAAAATGGCGGATTGGTATTCACAAAACAAGAAATCTAGAAGATATCTTAAAAATTCGTTATGTTTGAAATATCAGTATGAAAATGATCTAGTTCAAGATAGGATTAACATTAGATTCCGATAGTTTTGTAAATACGCAGTGGCGGATTTGCAGTCTCGGCCGCCCTAGGCCCCAGGCCATACGTAGCCGCCAATTTTTCAGCACTCTTTATTTGACTATATCATGAAATTACACTTTACTGCCAACTGTTATCGAAATCAATTCATAAATTTAGTTTAGTAAACTATAAAAGCGGTTTCAGGGCTAATTGCACATAAAGTATGCAAGTAAGAGTTTTTGATTACGATTGGCCGCCCTAGGCCGGGGCCTACTGGGCCTTAGGGCAAATCCGCCACTGTAATACGACTGCTTGCGATGTGTGTCTTAATCTTATCGTTAAGTGATTTTTAAAAGCGATTGATTACGAGAATAGCCCTACAGGTTATTTGTGTGCAATGTATTAAATGCACTTCAACTGTTTAGAATTCAAAATAAAATTTGGCGTTAAACAGTTAGTAACTGCAACATGGTTGCAAGCCCTCAAATGATTACGGGAATGCATATTTGCTTTATTTGTTTAAATTTTCTATGATTGATATTATAAACCAAAATACAATGGACCTAAATATGAAGGGAGCACATAATTGGAAGGGAAAAAAACTCAAATACAGTGTATTTATTACAGAAAGCATTCTTGTATACTGGAAATAGCTGTCGACGTAAAATCCAACATGGCGGGTCAAAATATACCTACAGAGATCAGCTCACAATCAAGCGATTTGCGTTAAACTATCTCGATGACAGCTTAATCGTAATATTTCCATCGCTGAGCTATTTTTTTCCACTGATCGTAGTTTTTAAATCAAGCAGCAAGTGTTTTGACATATTATTTCGCACCAATCAAAGGATGGGCTTTGAATGTGCAAATGGTCAACAACATCAGGATTCGAGCCCACGACCTTCTCCAGTGGGCTACCAACCACCTTAATGTCAATACAAGACGTGTTCTTTAGTGTTCTGAATTTATCTCAACAGTTAAGAATTAATTATGAAGGTATACACCTACGCCTTCATTCGACCATCTGATTGTTTAATATTGATTATTCTCCGATATTGTAGTACAGTGGATCACATTTATACCTTTTCGGAAAGCTTATTGATTGGGGAAGTTTTTCCTATGGTTTATATACCAAGTACATCATACTTTTTTGGAGTAACTCCCTTAGAAAAATCGAAATTAAAAATGAAATAAACTGATTTTAAAACGTTGTATTTCTGAGGTTTTTGAAATTTTGGGAAAACGAAAACCACTGGCATTTAACCTCTGGTTAATGTGAACATAATTATTTCAAATTAGCTCTAGTATAATCCCTTTCAAGGAATGTATTGAATTACCCGTCACCCTGTATAATAATATATCCGTACGAGGAAGATCTTCTCATCGCCTTCCGTTCCTTTAAAGCAAAGCTGAGGTATTTGGACATACTGTATAAGCCGTGCAGATTTTTCTTTTTTTTTTAAATTATTGTGCAGTGTTTATATTTGGTCATTTTCCATACAATTATTTGCTACTCTCCCCAAAAAATACTCTTTTCAAATTGTATAAGTTAGTATACTTAAAGACCTACCTATACATACCTACATATGTAGTTAGGAAATACTACTTATTTATTTAAAAATGTTCAAATAAAGTATATAGTAGGTACTTATAGGTATTGGGAATATGAGTGGGGTGTCCTTCATTCGTCAATGATTGGGAGACAAATTGAATTACCGCATGTGTGTCCCGACGTCATCTATTCTTTTATGCCTCCTTGCACCCTATCCACCTACCATATATGTACATACATCCCTTCCTTGATGTACCTACAACCTTTAGATATGTATATATTTGTATATAAACTGATGTGAGTCTTACTCGATCAGAGTAGAAAATGTAAGATTGGGGAAGACAAGATTCCCCATTTTGTATCTTTGTACCTACATACATTGGGTAACCATGCATTATTAAATTATTTCATATAAATAGGTACTTGCCTACATAATATTGAAGTGGTTGGTCGCTTAGCGGTTCAGTCGTGGACTTTCGTAATTGAAATGGTAGGCTCGATTCCGGTGTCCCATCTTTCTCTTTCATAATACAAGCTTTGTTGTCAAAATTGGTTGAGGTGGTTGGTAGACCAGCGGTTACGACGCCAGCTTTCGCACTGTTTCGTGCGGAGGTCGTGGGTTCGAATCCCGGCCGTGTCGACCATTTCCGTTTTCACGGCACAACCCTTTGGTTAGTGTGAAAGATGTCAAAAGTGTATTTGTGTTCACTTAGAGTGAGCAGAGAGCACAGATTCATTTATTAAAAAAAAAAATTGTGATATACATGTTCACTTTTGGGTAAGCTCAGATAATTTTTTTTTTGAAAACAAAAATTATGCGATAGGTATATTATACATAGCCTTTTTGTCTAAAGGGCAGTGGTTCTCAAGCTCCTCTAGTATCCGGATTTTCTTTCATAATGAAGGAGGGCAAGTGAGAAAATCGGGAGTATTTCTTTTTTTCTTCTAGTAGGTACTTCTATGTCGAAAATGGATGTTGTCTTGTGGAAAGTGTCTCAATTTATTCACGATTGTCTACATATTACATGATTATTTTAATTGCCTACATATGTCTTTGTGAGGGCTCTTGTCTTTCCCATATGCCTGCACGGGGTGGAGACATTGAAAGTGAAGGCCATCAGAGATGCTGCGCATAGACGCGTTGGAGATGTGGTGCTGGAAGCGTATGCTCAGAATATCTTGGAATGCGAGGAGGACTAATTCATCAATATTGAACGAAATCGAATGTATCAAATGTAGTTGAAAGACTCTGGGCTCTCTGTGTCGGACGGGTTCTCCGATTCTTTGGGCACATCGCCAGGCGGGACTTCAGCAGATTTGAAAAACGAGGGGTGGAGAGGACTGTGGAGAGCTCCAATGTGATGGCTGGACCAGGTCACGAGTGCTTCTTTTTTTTTCGATTGTATTAAATTGTGATAATTTATATTTTTGTAAAAAAAAATTTGTAAAAATCATTGTTAATAATATCTGAATATAATGTAAATATATAATTTTGTTTAATCCTCATCTTCACACAAATGCGTACGCATTTTTGAAGGGGGAAATATTGCCATTATGAAATAAAAAAAAGAAATATTTTTCAACAGTTCTTTTGTCAATTTGATACGTTAGTTGTACAAATCTGCAAATACAAAAATATAGGAACCACTTTGGGAGCCATATATTTGTCTAGGTGCTATTCCGCATTCGATTCTCAGTCGAGTTTTTTTCCAGTTACAGAATCGACCTCGATGAATGTTGAATAATTAGGCACATGCACATAGGAAAGTGCATATAAAATAGGTAATATTATAAAATAAGAGTTGGCAACAAAACTCCTTTACATACCTTTAAGAGCGCACTTTAGACGATACTTTTTTGTCAATTTCATTAATGAGCGGTTTTAATCGAACATTTGTAATAGCATGGTCACCCCAACGACTCTTCTCATACTTCCATATGGAAGAATATTTTCATCGTAGGTAATCAACATTACAAAAATTCTGTTCAAATATTTCGAAAATCTATACATATAAAATATAATACCTATGGCCTTTCATCTTACATCTTATGCAGAAAAATAAATGCGTAAAGGAAATCTGTTTAATTAATTTTTTTTTTTTCAATTGAATCTGTATTCACTGAAAGTGAACACAAATACACTTCTTGACTCTTTCACACTAAGCTACTTAAAGCTTATGTCGTGAAAGAGGAACATGGTAGGCACCTGGGATCGAACCCACGACCTTCGCACGAAACAGTCCGAAAGCCGGAGTCGTAACCGCTAGTCTACCAACCATTTCCATCATTAATACAAGCATAAGCACAACAATTAATAAGTAAATATATACCTACCTACATTAAACAACGTCCGTTCTGTTTTTTTATAACATTGTTTAAAATATTTGTGGTGGCCGGTGGGCTCTGATTTATGAAAAAAGTAGCTTTCCCGACAGACTAACAACTATGAACTTTGAATTCGAATTTGTATACGTAATGATAAATTTATTATTTTTTAACCAATGTAAATTCAATCGATACATCTATATATTTTCCATTCGCATTCTGTCAATCGCACTAACCATAAAAAAACTGACAGTTTCTGTCAAACGCCAAATTTATTTCAAAGTAAGACTTATTTTGTATTGTAAAATACACTACATACTTAAAGTTTCCTTATTTTGGCAAATTTTTCGCGGAACCTTCATACTGTTTTTCTACAAGAACCTTCTCCTGACAAAAGAAAACACGACAAAAAAGAATTAGCGAAATTTGCCCAGCCATTCACACGTTATGCTCTGATATGATATGATCAATTAAAACTGGGCTCCACTTTTATATTGTAGGTATATGGAGATTGCATTGGTCACCTTGAGAAAATACGATTAATAATTAATTAATCAGCAAGTATGAAATATTAGACTATGCGGGTAAGTACCTACCTACATCCCCCAGATATAAAAAATAGAGATCTCTATACATATACGTACATATTACTAATAAGAAATAGATAACTAAAATATTAGAATTACGTGTATCCCTGCCATCTTCCAACCATCCATAGCGTATAATCTCGTCCGTCAGACCGGAAACGTGTGCGGAGTCCGGACTGATTGTAGCTTCCGGTCTACATCCGCTACCGGTTAACATCCTTCTCGGAACGGTTCGTTTCTCAGAATAAATTCACCGCACCAGCAGCGTCTCGTGGTCTATTTGGAATGACTACCACATTTTCCATGCTTTCTTGTATTGATTTGAAATCAGCAAGACGTCTATTGGGAACTGAAAAATGACTATACAGACGAAGTTGGCACATGGTTCAAAATAATACAGAAACAACTTTAGGTTTTTGTTTCATTTAATGTTAAAAGCAAAAAGCCCAGTAATTCGGAAGCAGAATTTTGTAGCGCTTCTTGAACGTCATATGGGCTCGTATCGTATTACTGACCTATTTGTATTTGTCTTTCACAACGCAAGCACTGCTTTTTGGTCAACAATCAATCACCTTAATATGAAAAGACAAAATCACAGGGATGATCATGAATCACGTTTTTTTTTTTACCCATCACGCCGTATCCCGTATCGGGTAGGCAGAGAGAACGGACCTCCACTCTTTTCTATCCAAACACACTTCTTTCGCTTCTTCCAACGACATATCATTCTCATACAACCTCTCCTGATGTTCCTCTTACCTGGCCTTTCTTGAGGACGGAATCGATGTGTTCGATCCACGTCATTTTCGCTCGGCCACGCTTTCGTACACTTGCTTTCCTTTCAATTTTTTAAATGAATCTGTTTTCACTCAAAGTGAACACAAATACATTCTTTGACGCTTTCACAGTAAGCTACTTGAAGCTTGTGTCGTAAAAGAAAAAGATGGTCTGCACCTGGGATCGAACCCACGCCTCCACACGAAATAGCATGAAAGCCGGTGTCGTACCCGCTAATGGTGTGCTATAATGCCTAATTATTTTACCATAATAAACATGCATGTTCTATGTTGTTTGTTGGCATTATTTCCATGCTGTACCTGCTCAACTTTCATGAAATACTGGGTTTTGCGTACACTTTTTCATAAAAATATATCAATATGGCCCCTGAAAAGGAAACAACACTTGCTATTGTCAAAAGTTTCGAATGGGTAAATAAATAATAATGATAACAAACGCGAACAACTCCTCAATTAATATAGCTTTATAGTAACAAGAGTAGGTAGTTATTTCAAATTATTTTATTGTCAATGGGGATGAAATGGTACAATGATGGAAAAATAAAAATATTGCCGATAAAAATAATATTATAAATGGTAGGTACTTCAACATGTTATTATTTTAGGGTGTTGTCGCCCTTGTTATTTTTTAAACAATGACTGGTATTCTCAAATTCACGTTCCAACTCAACGCAACAAGCTCTTGCTTAGAACTTAATCGCTATCCAGTAGTTATGCAACTAATGTATTGGATAAAGCATTTTCAGAATACAGAAATGTCAAAAATCTCAATAAAAATTGGATACGACACAACTCAATCGTCTGTTTTTCATTTCAGAATAATAGTCAATATCTACGTACATAGAATAATACAAAGTCTTTTACTGGTTTCGATATTAGTTTATAATTTACTAGCTTTCCCGACAGACGTTGTCCTGTGGTTCTAGCCCGTTAATAAGTACATAATGTGCACTGCGCCCCCATTAAACAATACACAATTAATTCGATTGAGTTAAGCTAATAAAATAATAGCATTAAAACATTTCTGAAACATCCATTTTTCATTCGTATTCAAAGCTCTGGCGGGAACAATGTAAGAATAATGCGCTCGCGCACACACCCTACCTCGCCTATGATGTAGGTACCAACACAAATGTGCCCGATAATATTCACATTGTATGAAAATTTTCTAAAACGCTCGAAACGGTGCGGTGGAGTAAGTGGCATGGGCTACTGTAAGAGCATATGCGAGAATGAGAGGGAACTACCCGCGATGGCGTGGGCGCGTCGCGGGAAACCGTTCCATACTAACTTAAATATTATATTTTACATCATTTCTAATCCATTTTACAACTTTTTATTCGTTTTTCTGTTATCCGAAGCGGAGAAGAATCCAATAAATCAAACATCAGAAGAATCTGTTAAGCCGATCTCGAGTTATAAGTGTTCGCACTAACCCGACTTAAATTTATATTAGAGATTACGATTATTGATATAATTTCTTTCAAGCTTGTAGAACTATTTTTTTTATTCATTCAAACATATTTTCAGCTTATTTTTTTTAATAAATTAAAACGCACAACGTGAATAAATAGAGATGATTTTAGTTTAATTTTATGATTGATTAATATGCTGTATTTAATTTTTATTTTATTTTTAATGATTCATTTATAGGTACCTTAAATGAGTTTTCTGCGAATGATTTTGGCATACGCCTTAAGACCATTGTAGAATTAATATAACTAGTGTTCGACCAGTGCTCGAAATTTGACCATAACTTATTTAAATTATAAGTTTGAACATTATTGAGGTTCTACTATCAAAGACTGAGCGAGCACTATCTCACAATTTTCTTTCCAAAACAATGACGCGGATTCGTCAAATTTGAAATGTTGATATATACAAAGTTTTTTCTATTATTGATCTATTCTCAATTTCACCCAGTAGCGGATTCAGAAAAAACTCAAGGGGGGGGCGGTCTAGAAATAAGTTTCTTAATTATTTGTACAAAAAAGTACACGTGATTTTCGGAAGAAGGGGAGGGGGGGGTGTTTTGAAACATCACCACGGGGGATGTGTTACCCGCTTTGATTATTTATTCCTCTCAGTTATGATCTCTTTTGATTAAGATTTAAATATTTGAAAACATCACGGGATTAATGGACGTCCCCTATGATATAAAAAGTTACAATTATTGTGGTTCTTCTTAAATTATGAATTCTCTACGCCTATCTTCCTGGAATATTGGGTATTAAATCGTCAATAGGACAATCAATGTCAGAGTGAGTGTTCAACAGAGCCAAGCCATTTAGGCGATCCTCCTTTATTGTAGACCTCAGCTATGTCTTTGTATGCCGCAATGTTGAAAAACTTCTTACTACTGTAGCAATTGATACAGGTAGACTAGGACAAATAGACAACGCTTGCATAACAGAATCACGGGCGTTTATGCTCGTTTGCTTGTATTGAAGAATCTCTCCGATTAGTCTCTTTAATCACAATGGAAGTTCGGTTAAGCAGTGGTTCAATAATTTATGTGCTAGATCATTACCAGCATGTTTCAGAAGTTGTGAGAGTAAACGTATATTGAATTTTAAATGATAAATCCAGGCTGACTGGCAAAGAGAGCGCGGGTGACCCCGCAAGGGGGGGGGGGCTCGCCCCCATCCGTATCCGCCACTGAGTTCACCACAGATAAACAAATAATCTATGCGTCTGTGTCAATGTCAAATACATTGGAATGTCTGTGTTTGAAATAAAGTGGTGTGCGCAATATTTTTTTATTGATTAAATGTAGGTACTTTTATGCATAACTAGATTTCCCGACAAACGTTGTCCTGTAGTCCTTCCTATGAATATTGATTTTAACTTGTAATTTATACAAAAATACGTTTAAAATATGTTTGAATGTTAAAAAAAAATATTTCTGAACACTTTAAAGAAATGCCATCAAAAATCTGCGTACCAATGTTTTTAATGTCGATGGTCGTAAGGCAAACATTTAAAAAAAAAAAAAAAAAAACAATAATAATAACTGCGGAATCCCTTACTCTTTTCGAAGCAAGTTAAAATATTAAGAACAAAAGAAATAAACAAATAATAAAATACACTTACTAAAATTTTGTGGATAATTCAGGAGAAGTTTTTACTATGACACTACCCTTTTGGAAGGTCGAAATTCTACCCTGTTTCAGATAGAAGGGTGCTTTAAAATTATGAATGAGAGCTAAGTACCGGTAGGTACTCTGTATCTAAGTACTAGGTACATAGTACCCAGATAGGTGTTTCTTACAACTATAGAGTGCACCATACTTTACAATGCTTACTGGTACAATTTAGTAACGTTTTAAATATTTATTTGAATTCCTGTATTACTAGGGCATTTATTATGAAGTAAGCTATCTATAATAACGATTCTCAATATCTGCAGAGGATGACTGACTAAAAATATACGAAATACCTATAAATTTTTGCACAATTAAAGGCTTGTCGTTGCACATTCGGATGTCAATGATGGGTGTGTAATAGGCAGGTGCTACCACCTTCATTTGCTCAAAAAGATATCCTTATTTTTTTTTTAATTATTTCTAAGATAGTCATTCACCGCATATATCGAGGCTAGATTTTAGCACTACTCTCATAGGAACTAACATAAGTATGAATTGCGCAACTGATGGCTTGGGCGTGAATCACAGATGGCGCAACTTTACCTACATGGTATTTATGAATGGATTATAGGCGACACTCTGTCCACTCATTCTCTACAGATGTAGTAACCGTACACGAGTCACACTGCCACAAAGGGCCACCCTGCAACACTGTTATTAGTGTAGAATTACAATACCCACACATATCATTATAATACAAGAGGTAGGTACCTACCTAAAGTAATGATTACTGCTCTATGGTTTAAAATGATATTTACCCGGGATTATGGTAAATAGGTACATATACCCTTATATAGGGGTGTTAGTTTAGCATAAATATATTATCAAATATCTATAATAACGTATTGGACTCACGGGCAGTTTCAAAGAAAGCAACTATAAAGAACTCTTTAGCAAAAATAACTTTTTAAATTATTTGAAGTCTGCTTTAATGTGACGCGTTTTATAAAAAAATCCCGATTACTAATTTAGCTAAAGTTTGAAATGTCAAAAAAAATATTTGAAAGTTAGTAGTGTTACCATAGAAAACATCGGTTGTTTACTAATATTTTCGCGGAATTTCCGTTAATCTGTCAATTTCATTTCTCAATAGAGCATCAATGTTCCGTTATTGTTGTTAAATTATGATTTAGTAGACGAATTCAGTAAACAATAATATTCTTCCCGTTTTGCCATGTTTTCCCCCCAATTTAGTCATTTTTGTTCACAGTGTCACCGTATAGGTACCTACAATAATGTTATCATTTATGGCAGTGGGAGCCCCACGAAATTTTCTATGAACTCCGTGTAGGGAAAACCTAAAAAGAAGGGGCTAACTGTTAACTGCAGATGAGACTTGAGTGTGGTGAGCTGCAAGACGATGACCACCTCTTGACATGCCCGCTGATTGGCGAAACACCTAACCTGCAAGACCTTATCCTTGCGAACGACAAGGCGATGACTGGCGCTGCTTACTGGTGGTGTGGCAAAGTGTAGACCAGAAACGTGAAGTTTGTAAGTATTAATTAAACATAAAACTGATGTTACGGGAAGAAATGTGAAGTTGTCCGCATTTTCAACGTGGGATTTAACCGATTTATAGGATCAAACCGTCAATGGTTTTGCTGCTAGTTATATTTTATGTTCTGGAACATTACCCCCTATTCGGATTTTGGAACGTTCTTATTAAGAACGTTTCAAATGATTTAGAATTAAGTTCACTCGAACTAAAATTCGTATTCGGAATTATGCCGTGTTCTAAAAACCAATATTAGTTCACCATAAATATTTTTTTGAATTATAATTGTCTATGGATCGAGCATGCGCCTTATTGGTTGATGCTGACAGCGGACAGCCAATCGGAGAAAAACAAACGAGCTCCATGTTCCAAGTAACATGGTCGCCGGAAACTGCCGAACCAACCCGAAGTGTAACGAAGACGACTGTATGATTGCATTGGTGTTCAATGATAATAATTTTTGATGCTATTATTTGTATTACTTATAATAAATTCGGGGGAAATGCTTAATATTTTTAATAAAAATAAACTTGTTTTATAATTATTTGGTTAAAAAAAACGTTTATCATAAAAATATCATCAGATATCTTTTTAGCCGCATACAATTAGGTGTGAACTAAGATTAGGAACGTTTTGACAGATAAACGCACTAAAATTGACTTAAATACGAAATCCGAATACCAAAATGAACTAATTTCAAACTAAAGTCTAATTAGGAACAAATAGGAACGTTCTAAAATTTCTCGAATACCAATCCGGCTAACTAAAATAGGAACGTTGTTATTTTAGTTTAGTGCGCACTTAATTTGAATTGGAATAGGGGGTATTGATGGCGAACGTTGTAAACTTAAAAGTGATGAACTTGAACACACTATGAAAGCTTTTGAAAGATTAGTAGAAGATGATCGTTAAAGCACGGGAAGTGGTTAGAAGATTTAAGTGAAAAAAAGAAACACTAAAATAAATTCTGGTCTTATCAGTTTACCAACTTGGGGTCTTTTCGATATCGTACATAGTTGATAGGGTACGGGAAATATGGGAGGTTGAAGATATAGTAAGGTGGGGAAGGTAAAGAAGAAAATACTGGTATGCACAATATATGAGGAGAATGGACTCATCCAGACTCCCCCACTTTGCACTGCACGGCCAACCTCACGGAAGAAGACTCCCAGGCAGACCACCAAAGAGGTGGATAGACAGCTGGCAGTCGACCTCGCAAGAGTCAAACCCCACCTCTTAATAACAGGTCTTCAGGCCTAGAATAAGAAAAAGAAGACGTAGTTGATATTTTAGTTTTTCGTATAAAATTTTCTAGAAATACACACAAAACCACTGTTAAAACACACTGTCATTGAATGCAATTAACTTTGATTTGCTCCTTATTTTATGTAACCTCTTGATACCGAGTTTTGATTCAGACTTGAAATATATTTTTTTTATAGCATATCTACACAGTGCTCAACATTCCACGTACCGAAATAATGAACACGTCTCCATTCCCTATCTGAGCTTTTTAATACGACATGGTGAGTGGCGAGCCTCAGTGCTGGTTTTGGATACCAACGTCGGATTTTTTTATTGGTCTTATTTAATATAATGTTCTCAAACCAGCCGACTGAAATTTGCAGGACTTATTTTCCATATATGGCTCAGATAAAAAATTTGATAAAATATTTTTACAAAAGCTATGGAGTCAATTGACCTTCAAAGATATTACATGTTTGTCCTTTTTAGAAGGTTCTTATGAAAGAATATATTAAGAATGTTACCGGAACATTAGAATACTTATCGTAGGTACAATTAGGTAGTTTACTTTTGTTACGATGTGGGGTACCGTATCAAACGCCTTGAATAATCCTTATAAGACAATGTGAAAAAAATGTCAGCACAACACTAAAGTGATGATAGATATGTTGTTTGTAATCACAAGATACACTTTTAATACCCGCACACCCACTTGCTTTCCTATTAAAAATGCGGGAGTCATTTTGATAGAAAATTATTCTTCATAATGTGAGTCGTTGTGCGAATGATTCAGATGTAAAACGGACCAAGTCAGATAAAAATATTACTAATAAATTTAATTTTTTATATTTTTATGAAGAACTTTTACATCACATTTACCTCATTAAGTGGTATAATCAATGTGAAAACTTATCTTGTAAATTGAATTAAATTAAATCAGGGATGCACAGACTTATAGCTAACAGGGGCCACTGGGGAAGTTTATGAGCCAGGACGGGCCGCAAGAAGGAAAATTAACACTTTTTCTTCTTCTTCTCCTTGGAAATTTTTATTCTTACATGATGGGGGGGTCTGGGTGGCAAAAATTATTTAAAAAATGTTTGAATATATTTGATATACGCTACTTGAGTTATGAACCGTATGAACGATATAATGACAGGCTTCGCGCGATATTGGGTGCAGTCATCTCTTCAGTAAAGTTGGCTCCAGGCGATTTTAAATAACTAGAGATACGCTTGCGCCACGGTCCGCACTCCAGATGCACTCATCATTTCTCTTTATCTATATATACCTAAGTATGTGTGTATGTTAATATTTTATACCATTTCTAATAGGATATTACTTATGTTTAACAACTTATTACTTATGTTTTTAGTGTTAGGGATGTCCTTAAAATAACTCTTCAGAAATGGAGAAAGTTCTCCTAGAGCATTACGGAAATTAGACAAATGATATAAAGTGTGACGGTATTCGATACATTCCTTGAAAGGGTTTATACTAGAGCTAATTTGCAACAATTTTGTTCCCATTAATCAAGGGTGCCGGTGGTTTTCGAGTTATTTAACATTTTAGAGTTTTTTTTATATTCCATCTTTTGACCTAATATTGACAATTGTTAAGAAAGTATTCTATTTTGATAACAAAAATACATTTTTTCTAGTTGCTGAATAATAAAAAAGTCAATATTTTTTTTCATTTTTAATTTCTATTTTTCTAAGAGAGTTACTCCAAGAAAGTATAAAACACTAGGCGTACAAACCACCAAACTTCACTAATTAATAATGATCTTTCCGAAAATGTATAAGTGTTTTCCATTTTACTACTGTTTTGGAAAATACCTACCTAATCCTTTTTAAATGATCAGTCAACCTGTATACCAAGTTGAATTCTCTTCTATTCTCACCCTTTTACTCAGGGGCATAGGGAGGCAAAAGAACTTTCCATTGCGCTCGATCTTTAGCAATAATTATTTATGTTCATGACAGGGGTGACACCAGCTGCCTAAACCCCCGCCCCCTGATAAAATCCAAAAAAGTTTATTTTTGCGACTTTTCTGCCCTGTTGGGTTTGAGAACGTGAGGTGGTCCAACATAGAGAAACATACCCATTGTATTAATTTAAAAATATATCAAAATATTATCGTATTGTAACTCGACGGACCAATATTTGAGAATTTTCAGATTTCTTTAGATTTTTTTCCATAACAGGAAATTAGTGGAGTAAATTATTTGTTTCTATAACCGGATTCTACAACAGGTTAATTAGTTCGTGATTGAGAATTCTAACAGTACGACAATTTCAATCAGGATAGGTTGACATTGAAATTGGGATAGAATTTCAAGAGTTACCCTCCAAAAGCCACGTCTATATAATATGTATATATATTAGGGTGCTTCTTATATGGTCGAAAAAATTTTTTTTTCTAATTTTTTAGGGGTCATCCCTGTATTTTATTCTATGCTATAATTTATTGCTACAGATTTTTTTTAGAATTTTCAAACAACTTTTAGGGGTCGCTACCTTCTAGAAGAAAATACCATAAGTCGGTATAAAAAAATAAAAAAAAATAAAACAGAACCTTAAATCCTACAGAAATTTTAAAATAAAAAAATGTTGATATTAGATATGTAGCTATTATAACAATAACTGTAAGGAAATTTTCCAATTTAGATTCCGTCTCCATACATTTTTCTATACAAACTTTCAACAGCCGGTAGCAAGCCCTAAACTATGTTTTAAAATTCTGAAAAAATCGTAGTTCCATTTTTAACATAGTAGAACTGAATGACAGGGTGACCCGTTGACATTTTAAAATTTAAATTTTAAGAAGCACCCTAATATATGTATATATAAATCAAGGATGTGGATAATTCTAGATACTAATCATTTTCCTGAATAGGTACTGTTTTATTTTCTCTTTCCGTCTTGAAATTTTCAATATGAAGTCTCCTAAACAATTTTATCTCCCACATCTGTGACTCGAGTGCGCCTTCGAATTTCAGTATTCCTGATGCGATCGCGTATTGAGATACCCAACATTGATCTTTCCATAGCGCGCTGTGCGACTCTCATCTTATGCATGGTATTCTTTGTAAGAGTCCATGTTTCGCATCCATACGTCAATGTGCTCAAAGACTTTAGTTTTCATGTTTTGAGGCATCGCTGATTTGAACATATTGCTTAGCCGGCCGAAAGCCGCCCAGCCTAACTGTATGCATCTTTCGGTCTCCTTCTGCTGGCCTAGTCTTCCAAATTGCAAGGCTCAAATGGAGGAGGGCTGATCATGTATCCCGCAGGGACGACGGAAGGAGGAGTAGAAGAGTGACGGACTGGAGACCAGAGACTGGCCGAAGGAGTGTGGGAAGACAGCCGATGAGGTGGAGCGACGACATCGTGCGTGCCGTTGGGACAGAGTGGATGGGGTTGACCAGGGACAGAGAGGAGTGGCGTGAGCGTGAGGAGGCCTATGTCCTGCAGTGGATACTTACGGGCTAATATGAAACAATGAAAAAGTAGCAGAAAGCTCTGTCATTAGACAATCGTTAAAAACTTACAGTTTGAAGGCCTCTATTAAGAGTAGGTATTACAAAAGCAGCTTACAGTGTGACCTTTTGACACATAATTTTACAACGGTTGCCTCAGACACGTGTTGCCAGCGATACAATAAGTATATCGTTCAAATTAGTTGGTGATTTGATTAGTCTCGTGAGTGTGTGTATAATCAACTTGTCAAAATATTTACATCGGCACAGGGGTCCTTTTCAACATTAAAGACTGTCACACGCCTATACTTAATTCCTAATTATAGGACCCCTTTTATTGCTTTGTTTAGTATTTGAGTGCTAAAAAAATCACACGTCAATTTTGAATAGATATATTATTTATTTAAAACATAATCATAATCCCTCTCGTGGTAAAAATTGAAGGAACGCAACGCATATCAGAATTATCTGTTTGGATATGCTTGCATGCTTAAGGGTTACCCAAATATCCATGGAAAGAGCCATGCTGGGTGGACACTGTGGACAGGTCATGGCAAGAGAAATAGGCAGACAGTGTCGAAACTTGAAGACCCAGAACAACTACCAGAAGCGTTGGGAGACCACCACTCCGGTGTAGGGACGACCTTGTAAAACACGTTGGGGTCAACTTGGTCCAGAGAGCCCAAGATAGAGCGGTGTGGAAGTAGATGGAGGAGGCCTTTGTCCAGAAGTGGACGGGTTTAGGATGAGAAGCAGATACTGGGAGCAATTTTTTTTATAATATTTTTGAATTCATAATTACGTTTTTTATCATATTTTCAAAAAAAAAATCAACATTCTTCAACAGAATTATTTTCAGAGTACGGAGAAGGTATATTTTCCTAATCATTGATACTGGACACCATCGACTGCTTAAAATACCTACATAATTTCTTCAACTTTCTTAAAGGCTTTGCTTTTAATTATTTATATACCTAGTTGAACGTACATCGTGCTACATACTCGTTCATATAAAAAAATAGTTACGCTAGGACAATGCATGATTTGCAAGTTATAATATAGACAGGGATTTTATTGTTACTCAAGCATTTTTTTCCAAAGCAAACAATGTCAATAATGTTGCGATACACGCGTGCGCAATTCGATTAAAAACTGCATTGAAAAGCAATAAAAAGCTACCCCGCCTCCCATAGAGGTTCGGACAAAACACGACCACAATTAGCATAGAAAAAAGCTGCATTGTTCCTGACAGAGTGCCAATTTTGGGAGGCGGGCCTTTTATAATATATATTTTTTATTGTTGTATTTTATTATTATTATTATTGTGCTACGTAAAATAAAATAAACAATAAAAACTAGGAAGTGCGACTGTCAATGTGTGTGAACACCTTTGACAAGTAAAAACTATCTGAACTAGTTCCAAATCCTGCTTATTATTTTTAGATTCTTGCAACGTTTTTTAAGAAACGAACACAGAGACAGATCTATAAATATAGCATACTCGCTTGGTCGTTGTAAGGAAATAACAACGAGAGAGAACCATAAGTCTGGCGCGCGTAATCTGTCATCTCCCATTAAATAATTCTTGCTCGTTGTTGTTTCCATGGTGTCCTATATCAACGATAATACAAAATATACTCTACTTCTAGAAGTGGAGTATATTTATTATTACTCCGGCATAATTATTATTATATAGTACCTACATAATTATTATTCAATTCATCTTGTTTACACAAACGAAATCCAATCCATACATGCCAAAACACTGTAACGACACGCACATGCTATGAAATTATTCAGTGTAATCCAAGAATGAAAGGACTCATGTTTTCCTATAGTCTCTATTGACCTTAGCCTCCCCATACACAATCCGCAGCAAACTTGAAGCGATCAAACTAAAAAATGTGATGATCATCTTAAAAAAATCAAGCTTGCTGCGGATTAATCTCATCCAAACTCTTATACAGTGAGCGGGGATCCTTAAGGAGTAGTAGGAATGTCAATCAATAATAATTGAAACAAGTCATTTTTATCTGTAATATTGTTTTACGATGCGGATAAAAATCCTCTCAAACGCGAGAACATTTTTTTCAATACAGAGTTTGTTGAAAACATGCATTGTTCAATATACTGGAATATAGGTTAAATGAACCAGGAAGGTACATGTTTTAAAACATGAAAAAAAAAACAATTTCATTGTATATCCACACATTTACATAATATAATATATGTAGAATCTAGATATTAGTTCCGGTCGAAAACTATTTTTGTTCCTATTTTGTTTGTTTGAAAAAGCGAGCGTTGTTTTCAAAATAATTCTTCATCGTTATTTAAGGTAAACCTATATTGACATTATATGACTATCTTTTTATTATGTTTGCAGGACCTCAAAGATTGAGTATCCTATCGCACTTCCGAAGTATTATGTAGGTACCCGCGACTTATCACGCATCAGGAACTCAAAAATAAGCTACCAGCTAATTCTGGTAACTATCATCGCATTTGACACTTTGTGTTACTATTTATGTGAAAAAATTGTCTGGAGTGTTTTTTGTAGTGTACCTTGTACACCAATTCGAGACAAGTGAGTGTCTCTTTATAGCCTTTATTATATGAATATTAGACAAGTGAGTGTCTTTTTGTATTATAACGTGAATAGTAGACAAAACAGTACCTTTTTGTATGCAACCTATATTACACGAATATTAGATAAGTGACTGTCTTTTTGTAGTCTATACTCTATATTACATGAATATTAGACAAATAAGTGTCTTTTTGTATTATAACGTGAATAGTAAACAAGACGGCCTTATTGTATGCAACTCCAGTGATTGTCTCTTTGTAGCTTATATTTCGCGAATAGTAGAAAAGATAGTGCATAGACTATTTTGGCACATGATGCTCAGGGGAGAGAAATACGGGCTACAGCTCCCGTGAGACGAAGACAGCCTTCTTGGCCCAGTAATATCAGGGCTTGGACTGAAATAGAAACAGTCGAATAGCAACTGTCCAAGATAGAAATAGATACTCTCTGGTGATATTGGTGAGGGAGTAATAAACATTGCACATGAAGAAAAAGACAAAACAGTGTAATTTTAAAGCCTTTATTACGCAAATAGTATAAGATATCTATAAGAAACCTCAAACCACCCTCAAAACCAAAGCTTCTAGATTGCATGTCAAACATAATGAGTGGATGAACCATTTTTACAGTAAATGACGCTTTCTCACTCTTTGCCCACCTAGCGAGGGATGTTTTTTACGTAATGAAAATATATCATAATTAAAAAAAAAATGTCAAAATCCTCTTAATGGAAATGTTTCATAAAAAAATTAATAGCCATTAAACGGCATCTTTATCATTTTTAAACGAGATGAAAAAATATGTATATTTTTATATTTGAGGGAGTAAACACCATGGCCCGTCCAGGAACACATCGCTTACCTTTCAAACGCTAAATTCATTAATTATTTTTTTACCCTAACAAGTATAGTAGGCAACCATTTTCATCCCCCATATCGCTGAAAGCAGACCCGATTCTGATGTAGCTTTTTTTAAAATCACTTTATATTACGTATAGGAGAGTTTTTTGTATACCTACTAATTTTTTATTCCTTGAAGGTAATAATTTGTTTCCTTGCTGAAAATGACCAATGTTAAATTTCGTATTTTAAAATATACTAGTGGTAGACCAGTGCTCGAAATTCGACCATAACTTATTTAAATTATAAGTTTGAACATTGTTAAGGTTTCATTATCAAGACTGAGCGAGCGCTCTTTCAAAATTTTCTTTTAAAAACAAAGTTTTTATATTATTATTAAAGACAAACAATATGAATCTATTCTCAATTTGACCACATATTATAAACAAAGGAATATATGCATCTCTGTCAATTTCAAATACATCACGTGTACCTATGTATGTGAGTATCAAAACATAACATTACAGAAGTGTTTGTAATGTTTTTTTTTTATTTAATATAATTTATGCACTAGGTATTTGAAAAAAAATATTAGCATTCGTCACTCCTCTATACCTTCCCAATTTATGCAGTTATTCATCAAGTATATAAAATAAATAAATTTACACTTTTCTTTACAAAGGTGGCGGAATTTATTGTTTCAGGCATCTGAATTTTGCCAATCTGAGAAGACACAACTTTTCAGGACCATTTAGTATCTCATTCTCTCGTATCGGTTGCGGCGTAAACCTCCACCAGCCACCTTAAGAACGGTTAAATGAGGCCTATAGAACCTGAAAAAGCTGGTGAAGAATTAGAAGATCGTGCATCCAGTTGAAGATGTGACAAGCTGGTTACACCATATTTGGGGAGACGTTTTGAATGTAGGAGGATGCATAAGGATGAAAAAAGGTATGGTGTCTATCTGGGGTGGGTTGTATGTATGTACTTAGCTAGATACTCATCTGTTATTATCACAGCACAGGAAGACTTTGGTAAGGGGATAGAAAGTAAGGGGGGGGGGGAGACTAGAAAAGGTTCGCCGGGTAAAACTTAAAAGCTGGCCAATTACGGGGCTAAAAGCCACCTTCATATAGGTATACACCCACTACTAAGAGACTCATATACGAGCGGTGGCAGCTTTGAGTACATGTACATAAATCTCTGTGTGTCTTATACTGTACCTACGTATACTCATATGAACATTTTAGCGTTTTAACCCGTATGACGCACGTTTCTCTTTCAAAAAAAAATTCTATCTCTACTAACAAAACTTGTGTTAGATCTATTACGCCAACGAAACCAGAGCTATATTTTTTTTAATTCTTATTCGATTTTAATGTCGACCGTCTACACTTTTAATACTAAAACTTCTTGTATAAATCCTTGACATCTGAATTCTGGGCGTAAGATGGTACCACCGCATCACGAACGACACTATACGCCGTCGCACTCAGGGTGAGCCCATCACTTCTACCATTATGGGGAGGAAATGGACTTGGCTGGGACGTATGTAAAGGATGCCGAATGACGCAGTTGGCCGAGGAGAGCGCTGTTCTTCCTCCCATTAGGGTCCCGAAGACGAGGAAGACCCTCTCATACTGTGTTCTGCTCCTTCGAAGCAGAGCTGAATCTGGGCATGGTGTGGGAGGAGGTAATGAACATTGCACAAGATCGAGCGCAATGAAGAGCTCTTGTGGCCTCTCTATGCCCCTAAGTGCAACGCAAGTTTAAGATTAATTCCGGAGCGAAGAACAATCCAATAAATCAAATACCGGAAGAATCTGTTCAGCCGATCTCGAGTTATAAGTGTTCACACTAACCAGACTCTCTTTTATATTATAGATAAAGCCTCTCAAATCTTGGAATACCTACTCTCTTCAAGTTACGAGACAAGAGTTCCTTTCTTTGTGGATTTAAAATCTCTCATAATAATAGAAATTTATTGTTGTTTATTATCATTTAATAGGTAGACATATGCGCCAAAAAAATACAAAATAGAATCATTAAGAATAGGTAATATTATTTTACAAAACTCCCTTATTTTTCCTAAATAACAAAAATTTAAAATGAAAACACTCGTGTTATCTGAAAATTTCAAATCCAGTAACTTGTCATAAACGCAACGAATTTATGAGTATTTTGTCTATGTTTTAAATTTGACGGTTCCACATTGAAAATTATTCCAAGCTTGAATAAATATTTAAAAACTTGAATTTCGAATCAATTTTAAAAGTATTATATTTTCATTCAATACTTACAGAGTTCTCAGGACAAAATTGTACTGAGCTTGTCATATTTTCCCATCGTACGTCGAGTGTGAAAGAGACAGCATTCATAAACCCTCGGCTTATTCAGAGTTATCTTGAGTATATGGGTGGAGTATGGATGTATGTGTTGTGAGACAGAGAGGTATGGAGTCAACCTGTTTGAAACATTTTCCTTTAACCAAAAAGCAACTAAGCTAAAACCACGTAAGTGACGACGGGTAGGAACCTATCCAAAATAGAATCTCTATTGTAATATCATATCACGATCCTTATGTAACGCATGTTCAGTGTCAACAATTTTTGTGCCCTACACTGATGTCCCATGAGAGAAGAGGAAAACCTTCTCATACTGTATTCCGTTCCTTCGAAGAAGACCTGAGGGGTTTGCCTATAAATAAAACTGTAGTTTAGGTTCTGACGCAAAATACGTCTTTTTTATTTTACTATAATCAAGGCAGACAAGACAAACATGCAAAAAACAAATATAAGCAAAACGATGGAGTTTATTTACTAGATATGTTTTTATTCTCTAACAATATCAAACCCTATGAGATTCATAGGATCGAGCGTAATAACTGTCCTCAAGTTTCGAAATTGTTCAAAGTATATTATTGAGTTTAGTTTCAAAATAAAAATTAAAAAAAAAACTTGTTTAAACTAGTGACTCTCAGGCTGTCAGGTAAAAGGGAGATTCCAAAATTTTCATAATTTTCTTTTAACCATTAATTTGAAAATTATCTTAGAGTCTATTGCGTTGTGGTTTTATTTAAAAGAAATCTAGACTATTCTGTTTTCCGTTGAATTTGATAGGTCGTCAGGTAAGAGAACATTGTAGATGTTCGCAAAGGTACCAACTCATTTCATAATATTGACTGCTCAGAAATGCTCGTGATAATAATTCATTCAAAAAAGGAATAATTTAAACGTCAAATAAGTAAGCAGGTACCCCCAAGTATGTGTGGCTGTACCTCAAGCACTAACCAGCCTCCCTGTCTCTTCAATTATTATTATTCATACATTTTCTATTCGTTATTATTTTGATGTAGCAACACTGAATTATTCCGTGTACAATAATAATAATATTTTAAATCGTTCTCTATGCTTTAATACGAGTATTCTCTATGGTCAACTATTGGGTAGGTACATACCTACCTCTGCGAATATCATAACCTAACTAATTTACGGTCAAATGGAAGAAAATACGTTTAGTTACGGGCAAGTTTATGGTTTTATCTATGAATAATTTATATATTTTATAAACGCGAGTCTGTCGGTTAATTTATTTTCATTTCGTGTACGTAAATTATAATTTAAAATAATAATAATTGGGGAGAAATCCTTTCTAATGAAACACAACCCGTCCGGATAGCATTTATGGTGTAATTTTATTATTTTTGAATACGAAATGAATATTGGACGGTTAGCAAATTAGGATTTAAATCATAGATAAATATCTTAATCATAGAAAATTTTAGTCAACAATTTGAATTTGATTGTCTAACCTTCCAGACGTTTTGTGACGCAATTAACATTGACAATAGAAGCATTTACAATAGACCATTAACGGCCACGTGGATTTTGACATTAGCCTGGAGGGATAAACATAAACAAAAAGTTGAAGAGTTGGTATGAGTGTGTCGCTATGCAAAATACTTTGATACCCATCACTATGGTTTATGCATGTGTGGTGTGTGTGTGTGTCGCCAAGGCAGCCGTTGACCCACCAGCCAATGTCAGATGACGTCATCCTTTAATGGTCTATAATGTAAAGTATGTCTACAATTATGTAGGTACTGACTTTTTACAATATGTATTTATAATTGCTTTGATCATAGTCCAAAATCAGAATCTGGGCTCCTAAAAGTTAACACAAATACACTTTCGACATTTTCACATAAAGCAAAGCTTGTGTTGTTCATATAAAGAATTTCCTACATAATTTCAAAAGTAAGGGATAGCTGAAAGAGATCCTTCGGGATAAATCTTTCAAATATCTTTTATCATGTGATTGTCCATTATCAAATTTTTTTTTATATATTATTATAATGACCTGTCTATTGAAACTGCTCAAGATAATATGCCATTAACAATATTATTAATAAAATTGGGAATTGTGAAATAGAGTATAGCGGCTGAAAAATCTTTGACAGATGTTTGATGTGCCAGAAGTAACAAAATTAATAGGAGTTGTCTAGGATCTTAAGGCTTACCTACTCACAGATTTTCGCATTATATCGACAGTTGTAGTTACATGGCAAGAAGAAGTTAACAAAAATATTAGATAAACTAATGATAAAATGAAGTTTTATGGATACTGTCAAATACTGCAGCTCGTGTTTCTCGGATACAACCTGTTTATACACAAAAGACTTCCGTATAGTTTTGAGTTGTGTTGCGACTGTCAATCTATAAGAACTTTTATTATTCTTCAGTCTTCTGATATATTATGTACCTACCTACATTTATAAACTTGCAAGTTCTCTCCCGCTGAAGTTGGATCCTCGTCTAGGACTTTTATCTTAATATATAAATTGGCAGAATGTTTGCTTGTATTAGTATTGTATATTCAGTATTGTGTGGATAATCCAGAACGAATGAATATTAAAGAAAATAGTTTCAGAAATCAGTGGCTCAAACTGAATATCTACTTTATTTTTGCCGAAAAGTACAGGTTCTTAATTAACGGTTCAAAAATTAGAATAAAAGGTCCAGGGTTCAATAGCACGCGGGTGTCAGAGTACAAATATTCCACACGAAGGAGCAAATACAGTTTATATCTAAGCAAGGTTTCAGTAGAATGTGAAAAAGGTTTTATGAGAATTATATATTGTTTGATGAAAATTACAAATATTAGTGGTCTTAAAATAGAACCCTGTGGAACACCATATTTCATATTAATAAACCTAATATGTTCCACAAACTTAGTAACCGAACTTATGCATTTCAAGAAGGCTTCCAGTCGAAACCAGCATCCTGAAGACGTGCTTCGTGTACCTAATCTTTTGACAGTTTGCATGGGTCTACGGTGTCTTATGATTATGTGTCCTCTGTGGATTTCCTTAAAACATTAACTTTACGCTATACTAAAAATCAAGTTATTCGTATCTATACTAAAAACAAAAGAGTAAATCCTTCTCATTGGGTTGTTATTCTAGTAGTCTATAGTTCCACTATGAACCCTGGTTGGTACTTCATTGTTTTGTCGACGTGAAAAGGAAAAACTAAACCATCCCTTACATGTTACTTCCAAAGTAACAAGAAAACTTGGGGGCTCTTCAAAGGAGATATTGTGTGTTTAGTACGGACACGGACATACCCCACACAGATAGGTACGTAGGTACGTTTTCTAGAGGGATGAAATTACTTATAGAACTGTTTTGTGATAAATAGGTACATTTTGATTTTTCTATTTTTCAACATATTTGGCACATTCTTGACAAATTAAAAGAAAACACAATGGAAAAATTGCACTTTTTGTTGCTTAGAAAATATGAGTTCCTTAAAACTATTATTGAAGGATTTTGGCATTTTTCGACTATATTCAAAGTAAATTTGGAAGGTACCTACTTTAGATAAAAGGCAATTCTTGACTTAATTAGCATCACCAAATGCTGATTTTTCATCATCATAGCCCTACATTAGACAGGGGACACAGTCCTTCCTTCTCGACTTCTATACTTCCTTGCAAGAAGCCATCTTGTGTCCGACCACTTTAATCTGTATGCTATCCGACCAACTTACGTTCTCCTTGGATTTCTACCAAGGTTCCATTTTAGACAATTTTGGGCAACATCCGTCATGTTTGCTGGTGTGTGGTGTACCATGCTTTTTGAAAATATCAATATTAGGTATATGAAAAATCATTTTTTTTCCATGATTATAGGTATAACCTATTGTCGACATCTAAGTGCGTCATTGACTATTTTGAAATTTAGTAACATTTATAGTAAATTTATTTTTGATGTGAATAAATTTTAACCGACATTTCACATCAAAAACTCATCTTGGCCAAAACAAAATGTTAGATAGAAGTGTTCAAAGTTTTATAACGATATCTCCTGGTTATTTTTTAATAATGGAGCTAGCACTTTTTTTTATCGCGGCAGAGTAATTTACCTTTCACCATTCTTTGATACTTACAGGTATACTAAGATGTATTGAGACTAAGAAAAAAGAAGAAAAACAACACAAAATAATTCCACTCCAATTAGGTAGGTATAACAAATTTGACGTATCCATGTCATTGTTTTGGAAAGAAAATTGTGAAATTGCGCTCGATCAGTCTTTGACAATGGAATCTTAACTGCTTTATTTAAAAACTACGATCAGTGCAAAAAATAGCTCAACGATAGAAAATATTACGATCAAGCTGTCATCGAGATAGTTTAACGCATATCGCTTGATTGTGAGCTGATCTCTGTAGATTTTGACCCTCAATATTGGATTTACCGTCAACTGACAGTTGTTTCTAGTATACAAGAACGCTTTTTGTAATAAATACACTGTATTTAAGTGTTTCCTCCGTCAAAATATGTGCCCCCTTTATATTTTGTTTCATTGTATTTATGTTTATCATTTTTATAATAGGAAATTCGAACAAATAAAGCAAATATGCATTCTTGTAATCATTCAACTGCTTACAACCATGATGCACCAACTAAATTTATAAGAAATATAATGGCGTTTTGAAGAAAATATTCAAAGAATACTTTTTAAGTAGGTACAAATATTAATCAAACATAAATTAGTTCATTTTGGCTGAAACATAAATGTTTCGTATGATTTAATAGGGGCTTAACTATATTTTAATATACAATAAATAATTTAAAAATAAGGTACCTATTCTGTATCAACTCGAAAACATTCAAATCTGACATAGCGCATCTTGGCTGTAAGCACTCTCGTTGCCCGGCTACTATTTTGTTTGATTACAAAATTTTGCATGAAATGTCATCTTCATACATAACAAACGCGGATTAAATATTTTTTTTTATAAATCAAGTAAAAACTGATCAGTGAGTTACCTATACGTAATCTTACGATTAATGATTTTTTTATAAGTAAGACGGTAATGTTCAAACTTATAATTTAAATAAGTTATGGGTGAATTTCGATCACTGGTCGACCACTAGTATCATTTAAGCGCCCAATTTTCAACCATTTTAATAATCAGATCATCTTTTTTTTTTAATTCTATTGATGTTTAAGTGATTTTTTAATTCTATTGTTTTGTTCAGGACTAATATTTACCTTGCTAGTTTATGTGTAGTTATAAACTAGGTTTACTATTACAATCTGTGGTATGATTTTTACTGCTGTTAATTTTGAACGTTTGATAATTCTGTGATTTTTCTTTTAATTTGCATCTGATATTGTATTATATAATGTAATGTTGGCCAAGGCCGTTTATGATTGAATAAATAAAAAAAAATGAAATGAAATAGACTTTATTTCCATGGGCCCAGTTGGGCACTTAGACATGTCAAGTTACAAATAGAAGCACATAAAAATACACATGAAGTAGCAAACAGAAAAAAAGAAAAGGACTGAACTCATCAAAAAAAAAAACATAAATCATCACAATTAATAATATCAGTATCATTATTATTATCCATTCCGGCAGGTGTAAAGGGCCCACCAAGAATTTCGTCATATACAATTCAGATGTACACATAAAGAATAGAACGATCAATAGTAGACAGTACAGACAGAGAAAGATCGTATGGGATCTACAGCCAATTATTTCAATTACATTTATTCATATATTTATCCATATCTATGAAACATTCCAAACGAGGAAAACCCAATGAATGATGCAAACCTAAATATTACCCCAGATTTATGGGTTCGTCATCTCGTGGAGGCTATAGGTACTAGCACACTTAACTATTAACATACATACCTATATCATGGATATAATAATATGTTCAATTCTTTTACATGTGCCATATCATCGTGATTATTATTGTTATATACATAAGGCACATGTAGATAGTAGATAGGTATACCCAACACATAGACCCCTCCCACTCCCTCCCCTCTAGACCCTCCTCGCCCCTAAATAATATCAGCTCTCTACTTAGTACTACTTTCTCATTTTCGACATTATTAAGCCTCCTCCATACGAACACTACATTCAATATTGATTCCTACATGGTTTTTTTTTAATCCTAAGTCTTGGTTTTTGAACCTTTTCTCCGAAAATTCGAAGAAGTTGACTGATACCCAATTGTTATAAAAATTTTCGGTTCGACCCACAGTGCCGACTATCGTCCTATCTTTGTAAAGAACCAATTCAGCGGAATATTAAATGCATTAAAATCATAAAACAGAAAAAAAAAATGATTTCCTGGGACGTTAGACCAAATTATCTCAATTACACCGGAAACAACACAAGGAACTTCCAAATTAATAATCAACACGGTTCGATTATGCTATAGTTACTTTGTACCTATTGTATAAATACATGACTTGACAAAAACATTTGATTATGTCCACCATAACGTTTTATTTGAGGAATGGTATCAGAAACACGGATGGAAATTTATAAAATCATATTTTTGGGAACAAATTATGAAAATCAATGGAATGAGATTAGAACAGCCAAATTTAAAAAAAATGTGGTGTTCCACAAGGATCTATATTGGGACAATTTTGTTTCTCTTTTGATTTTTCTAAATCGATGGAACATTAAAACGGACCTTCAAGAACATCTAAGGACGTGAATGAAGAAACAAAAAAGAAAACAAAAATAAACATTAAGTAAGGAAACGGAGATCATTGTTGTTATGTAAAAGGTTCTTTGAAAAAAATTGTGGTTTCCAACCAACATCTCTAAAAAATATTTTCTAAAAATAAGCAGGTAATTCTAATTTGTTTGACTGGTGTGATTGCGCCATAAGGGTTCTTCTATTATTTTCTTCTCCAGCAACAACGTCTCATATTAAACAGACTTTCTCCTAACGGCGTCCCCCCTACATCCCTCCCAACCTCGCTCTTCCCCTCACTTCCTCCCATTCTATCTTTTCAGTTTACTCCACTTAGATACGTACATACATTCGGGCAGAATCTATAGCGCACATATACACCCACTCATGTGGTGACCATTCGCTGAAATATATTCGAAATTTAAAAAATGTCATTGTAACAAAATTTTTCGTGAATGATGCTCTAAAAATTACAAACAAAATTGTAATATTTGAAGGCTTAAGGTGAATGATTTCGGACGTAGGTATGACCCTTTCCACCGTTATTTTGATCCATACTATCATCGAAGAGTTCTCTACATTTTAATTATATACTTTTTCTTGGACTTAATACTTTGCCTTTCAGCTTTTTTTAGCATTTTGACAGAGTGCCATACATAATTACCTACTGGAAGGACATCATAAATGGCCAATAGACTTTTGGGAATTTTTTTTATCCTTATTGGTTGCAAATCGTGTAACATGCATATGCTATACAAATACGGGCTTGCGATCTCTTCTACTATTTTATCAAAAGCTGACTTAATGTGATCATTTATACGTTCATCAGAACCCATCATTAATGTCTTTAACATTTTCAAAATGATTAAAAATCCCATGTCCTGTCAAGTTTTAAGCTACGGTCCTAGTATATCATGCTTAGGTACTAACTTTCAGGCCAAAAAACTGAAATGTAAGAAAATTATATTATTTTTTAAGAGAAAAGATGAGGTATATTTTTTAAATTGAATTCCAAAAATTGTGATGGTCACTTTATAGATCCTAGTGATGCTTTATTTGTTACCAAGCTGAAACGTCAAACATTCCATACGAATAGGTGTGCGTATATAGGTAGTAGGTATAGCTGGAGATTGTATTGGTAAAGATTCTGTTCGAAGTAGATTTAATAGGATTTGGTTTCTGTAAATTCAGAAAGAATATCCACCACACTACCTACCCCGGGGCAATATCCCTGTTTAATTCCAAAGTTTCTATCTTCTGCGGTTCCTCCGAGTGCGTCTCCTTGCGAATATACCGCCCTAGGGATGTGCTCCGCTTCGACATCGATTTCAAAGTTACCTATGCATCGTTATTTATGAACTAAAGATGCAGTTATTCTTTCTTAAAAGACATACTTCTCAAATAAAGGGTGTCTCGTACTCGTAATCTGTATAAATATATTAATACGTGAAGGAAAAACTTTGTGACGATTTTTACGAGAATCGTAATTTTAATTTATAGGTAGGTACACACACAAAGAGTTCTATATAATATAGAGTGGCTAATAGGAAGAAAATTCACTTTAAATTTGTGTCCAGTTTGGTGGGAGGGACGGGAGGTGTGCGGGTGATGTTCCAATTGTGTTTAAATAATGCGCCGAAAACATTCATAACGATGACTTAGAAAATTTTAATTTTCCATATAAATAACTTATACTGCAAATGTAATGGAATTCAACCTTTTTACTTAGTGCATTGTTTATATTTCAGTAGATATTTGTTTAGTATAGTAACAAAATGTTCACTAAGCAACAATATTATTATTAGGTATGTAGTCAACACGATTGAACACGATGCGTTACCTAGCAACGTCTGTGACAGACTGAATTCATAAAAAATACATTTGGTCAATTGACCAAATGGAGGACTGATAAAATACAAAGCAAGTAAGCCACTCTATATATAGAACTCTTTGTACACACATTACAAAGATGTGAGTAAATTTCAATGGTATCAAATGCGGACAAAAAGTACTTATTATAAGATAGGTAGGTACTAGCCTTTCCGACAGGCGTTGTCCTGTGTGAATTCGAATTTGTATAGATAATGATATGTTTATTACCTTTTAACCAATGTAATTTAGATCGCTGCATCTGTTTCAAACCATATATTCTCCATCGACATTCTGTCAATCGCACCAATAATAATTATCAAATAACTGACAGTCCTGTCAAACTTTAATTTAATTTCAATTTGTCAAATTTGGAATAAAAATTATATAGTTAAAATACTAAGAAGGTTACCTACTTAGAGTTTTCTTTGATTTTCCAATTATCCACGCAACTTTTTTAATTTTTTTCTTTCATAAGAACTTTGGCGAAATCGGTCCAGCAGTTTAAGCATGATGCGGTTACAACGCAAAATAGGTCTCCATTTTTATAATATGGAAGATAATATACAAATTGGTCCAAAATATTACGAATAAATAAATTAAAAAAAAAAAATCGACGACTCGATGAGTGGGATGTACACCTCTAAGGGTAATTTCTTATGCCTACTTCCTAAGTTTCGATAACATTACATCAGTAGATACCTTCTTATGTAGGTAGGTATATCATTACATAGATTAAATGTACAATACATAAATTATTTTCATATGTATGTCTTACGTAGGTACCTACTAGGTATTTAAATTTGTACTAGGTACCCACAAACGTATGAATATTTTAATATATGTAGGTAGGTACATATTCTACTCAAATACTTTGTTTTATAATTTATGAAGATCTTTAAATACCTAGATACCTCCCTACCTACCTATAATTTTCGGTAAATAATCCAAAATATCTAATAGGTAGGTACCTACACAATATGTTGACTAAGTAGGTAGGTACCTGCATATTTTTGAATAAAAAGGTAAATTTTCTTTTATATATTTTTTTCGATATAAGGTATGTATACATACAACCGCCTCACTTTCATAAACACAAATATTTAAGATATAAAAAAAAAATAGTGCAGTTTTGTGATCCTTAATTAAGGTCACCTAATGATCTTTGCTAACTCAACCTCAAAAGTATGGGTACATACATACATATTTATTTAAAAGTAAATAAATCAGATAGGTAATATGGATATGACTTTTAAAAGTTCAAAATTATTCTTGGGGCATCAACATAAATTATCTCGAAGTGAACTTTATGAATCAGCTCAAAAATGAAGGAAAATAATATGAAAGGATTGTTCCTTATGAAACATATTGAGTACCTACCTACCTACTTATTTTTTCTCTTTTTTGAATACTTGTTTTCCGACCTCGGTAGCCTATTGGTATAGGCTTGGACTTAACTAATCTAGTGGTCCTGTATTCGATTCCTGGTCGGGGCAGAGTTTTTCAAAGTTTTTTTTTTCAATTCAAAATATCTACCACGAGGTAGGCTTGTCTCAGATTGGACGGGACAGGTTGACTGAAAAAAAAATATTCAGGCAATAAGTTCCACCGGTAGCGTCACCGGGTATACTGATATCTTTGTATAGTGTTATGTTTTTATCGAAATGAGGTATTTAATACCGCCGAAACACGAAAGATGTACATAGGTATGTTGATAAAAAGGAGTAGAGATTTTTTGAAGACGCTGAATAAGCTGGTCGATAAGATCATCAAAAGTCTCAGAAGATATTCCTTTACTATAATGGTTACGTATATGTATAATGTGGGAGAAGGGTATGAGCGTTGTGCATGATCGAGCGTAGTGGTTTGATATTTGCTGTGCTCCCAAATGGACCCGTAATCCTGGACTAAAGCTTATGTTAGAATTTTCGGCATTTGCAGGTTTGGTTTACTATGAGTATGAGATGATAAACGAAGGGGACCAATACACATCCTTGTGGTAGTCCCGTACATACTTCAATCAAACTTTCCATACGAATTTCAGTTGTTGGAAAAGCCTTTCAGGTTGGAACCGTTTGATAATCGTTTATGATCTCACCACTGACTACCTCCTGCATCAAAATGTGTTTGCGTTGTAGACTATTTAGCGGGGGAAACGAGGACTTGGCTTGGAGCAGAGCAGCTGGAGGGATGCGCGGCGTGCAGAGGGATGGCCACAGCAGTGGATGTGGAAGAGCAGAACGTTCCGCCGAAGGGAGCCTGCAGGGAGGTATTTTGGTTGTGGGCGGCGGGAGTTGTCATGGCGACCAGCGCGTAGCTCCGAGCTACGCTTCAAATACGTCATTCAAATAATCGGGATATTGTTACAGCGGTACGAAAATAAAGAACCTTTTTTTTTAATAAATCGAATTGATAACTTCTTATTCCATACTAGACTCTGATATTTTTCACCCATAGTAATTTTGTTGTTATTCTTCTTCTCCTGACAGAATGAGGAAATTCCACGAAATCTGTATTCCCCGTGCCAACTATTGAGGCTCTCGCTTGGTAAGCGTATCATTTTTATGAGACTAAATTCCCATAATTGTAATAAAAAAGAAAACCTTTAGCAAAATTATATCAACCCACATGGGCAGCGTGGCTTGAAGTCACTTTCAGAGATTGTCCAAGGATCTAACATCTTTAAGTTGCAAACGAGTGACCCGAGAGGGGAATATTGGTAAATACCTACTGCTCGTCCCAGAGGTATGATGTCCAGCATACCCTATTCTAATGCGAAAGATGGAGACAGGAAAGAGAGGAGCTGACTATCCTCCTGGGATAAGATTGCAGGAACCATGACAGACCTAATGTTGAGATCACCAAAAGAGTAGACGGCTATAATAGAGAGCTTTGTCAATTTGCCAATCAAAGGAGACACACCAGAGAAAGTAAACAATGACAGGACTAAATTTGCTGTGCCGGGTAGACCGAAAGTTGGGAACCGGGCTCTAAAGGGCGAAATACCGGGCCACATCATACCTGCTCGCGAAACTAGAGGTGGATGTTTGTTTCATAGTGATAATTCTCCCACTACTAACTATTTAAAAAGCACAATTGTCCCGCGACTTCACCGATTGGATAACGAGTATGCTAGTTTCCGCATCTTTTATCTAATAGCCCTTAAAATTACGGTATATACTTACTCTTAATCACCAGTCTTATTTGTATCAATTCTTATTTTTTTATTAATATATTCTAGTAATCAGAGTCTTTATCTCTTCACTACAATTACTTTTGATTGTTTTTTGTATTAATTTGACTGATTCATTGTAAACTATAATTTAAATGTTTTTTGTATTGCCAATAATTTTGTTTCTTTTGATTATAATATATGTATTTGTAAAAGGCCTCGGCCGTTTATTTTTTTAACACTATCTTTTAGGTACCCATGACGGATTTCTCCTACAAAAAAGGATGAGCATTGGACATAGATGGGTTCAAATATGGACGTCTTTTTATCTCTTTCACTGGTTACCTTATCTTTTGGAGTCAAGAATACATTTTCGGGTATTTTTTTAGCACCGCTCTGCTTTTACTGTGGGACAATCATCAGTGGAAAATGTTTTATTGATCATCCTAAACACACACGGCTTAGTTGCTTATATAGCCGTCTCGCTCTGGTCTAGGGGAATCTGTCTCGTTCACTCATACACTCCTTCTTCTAACAATACAAGACAGGATTTATCCACTATTTACGGACAATTTTTCTTTTTTTTTTGTGACAAAACGACACATTTTACGAAATGAGGCAACCGGTGAGTGGTGTTAATTAAAGCTTCAAATTCTACTTGTATGGCTGTACTAACGTCTTAGGGACTGTGCATGAGGAAGACATAAATCAAGGCTGTACAAAAAAGAGTTCAGAGTCAATGGCATTAAAAGACCACCGTCCTCGGTAGCTCAGTGGATTCCTGGTCGGGTCAGTAGATAATATTTTATCGAGAGATTTTTTACTTAAAATTTCTACCCGGGGTTGGCCGATATTAGATTAAACGGTTCTGGTTGACTAGAAAAAATTGGCTCAGGCAATAAGCTTCGCCGGCTATACTGACATCTTTGTATAGAAAAGTGGTAATTTATTTAATATTTATTTTATTTGTATAAATGTGATAATCAATAATTCAACTGTCATGATTAGAATTGACTGTCCACGCAAAACATTTTGTTTACATTATAATACCATTATTATTATTTTTTTATGAAATTGGGCTCACCCAAAGTGAAAACATCACATTTTTGACATCTTTTACTTAAAGCAAAGCTTGTGTTGTGAAAGTGGAAATGGTCAGCATCGAGATTCAAACCCACGGCCTTCAATACGCTGTACGTATGAAAACCATCGACTGATTTAACTGATCTAACAATTTGTGGAGAGCTCTTGTTGCCTCCCTATGCCCCTAAGTGGGGTCTAAAGGGAGTTTGGATTTGGATTGGAACAATTTGTGTATTTTTTTAATGTTTTTTTTTTTCATTTCTTAATAAAATTCTTAATAAGAATTGAATTCTACTTAAAGATGAATAAATGCATTAAATTATTGCATTTTGTCATCGTATTATGAGTTATTAAATTTTCAAATATTTAGCCAGTTGATAAGGTAGTAAAAAATCAATAATTACAAGATTTGCACAAGACAAATAAACAAATAAGAATCCTTTTGATAAAAAGTGCCTATTTAAATAAGGGAGAAAGTCGGGTTAGTGCGAACACTTATAACTCGAGATCGGATGAACAGATATTGTATGATACTTGGATAATTGGATTCTTCTCCTCTCCGGATAATAGAATCATTATTTAAAATACGAAAAATGGATAGCAAATGATAATATAAAATATAATATTAATGTTAGTATTGCTGGATTTACTGACAATATCGCCATCCGTGAAAAATTCCATAACACCACAATTTTTATTTACTTGACAACCATTGTGCTTAAAAACATTGGTAGTTGCGCAGATTTTTGATAATACCCATTTCTTTCACGCTTTCAGAAATACTTTTTAGCATTCAGACATAGTTACAAGATCGAAATCAAAATTCATAGTAAAGACTACAGGACGACATGGACCGATCATATCGGTTCAGTCTTAGAGGAGGGCCAAGTCAGGAGCAAAAGGAATAGAAGAGCATGTATGCGGAATATTATGCGTTTGGAAGAAGCGAAAGAGGTTTGTTTGGATAGGAAAGAATGGAAATCCGTACTCTCTGCCTACCCCCTTCAGGAAACGGCATGATGGGTAAAAAAAAAAAAAAAACTACAGGAAAACGTCTCCCGGGAATGCTAGTAAACAAATAAGTAAGAATTATGTTATTAAAACCTTTTTCAAAAGGTAGAAAAATGTTAATATTCAAAACAACAACCAAAAAATAGAAAACGTACAAACTACAATATCTTGTGCAATCTTAAAATCATAGCCTTCGAAGAAAAAAAAGAAGCAAAGTCGATCATGAACAAAAGTACTGTGAACGCATATTTAAAAAAAAAACTAAAATACAATAATTAAGGAACTCCTGTACTTAGGATGACTATACATCATTATTAATATATTGTCATATACCTAGAACATATTTACGTAGGTATAAAGATATGAGGTATATAGGTAGGTATACCTAGCGGGTAGGTAGGTAGGTACTAAACTCTGGTATCACAAGATACCTAGGTATTTCGTTGATACCATCATTTCGTTGAGACATCTCCTTTTTTCGACATTCTATCATAGCAGTCTGTTCACATTCTATATTATGTATTTTATTAAGGTTTTATAATGTTAGAAATATTTTTTTAAGGAGTTTTTGTTTGGAAAGCGTCTTATTTTTTAATGTCACAATTATGGAAGATTTTGAGCTACAAAACGAAGTGTATAGTTGGTGCATAGCTACATTCCAACACGACATAGGTACCCTATTAATTGTTTTGCTTCAGTATTATTTATTTTTCATCGCAATATTAATTTACTTTATACTCGTACATATTATTGTAATGTTTTGCTACAATTTAAATTAAGCTAAAATTAAGCCTCCACATTTTTTTTCGATCGATGAAAATATAGCTGCAAATTATGTCTGATGTCGGTAATAAAATGTCAAATAATTAACCTTTCGAAAACTATACATTTTTCTTGATTAAGAAATATAAAACGTATCCTATTTATACAATGATCTTCTTAAATACTGAAAATAATAAATTATTTTGTGTTTTTTTTTGTTGCTTTGATTTGTTGATGATTGAAGTGGTTGGTAGCCAGGGTTGCCAGGTGTTCGGTATTTTACCGAACTGCTCGGTATTTTAGCACCGTGTTCGGTATGACAAAAATACCGAACTATAGGCAGTTCGGTATTTTTTCCCCGATTAATTTTCTTTCCTAAAATAAACCAGTCCTTGCTGGATACGAAATTTTCGGAATGATTTTATTTTTTTCATTTTTAGTGAATTTATAATTTTCCGGATACCAAATTTTGAGAATGACTTTTTTTGGTGAGCTTTCAAAGAACTTTTCACGAAACCGAAAAGTGGAAACACTGGTTTGGTTTCGTAAAAAAACTGGCAACCTTTTTGGTAGCCTAGCGGCTACGACGCCGGCTTTCGTGCTGTATTTTTCAGAGGTCGTGGGTTCGATCCCAGGTGCCGACCATCTTTTAATTTGATCTCTAAATGTGGGTTATTTTTGAATAATTACGATAATTTTAACGGGACTGACAGTTAAACGCAATTTCATCATATTATATTTAAAAAAAAAATCAAAGTTTATGTCCTATTCTACAATGAATGATTTATTAATCTACAATGATCTACAACAGGTGATTTGCTTAAAAAAGGAGCAGGGCAAAGATACCTACGTAAATAAGCAGGGAAGCCGGCTTTCAGCAGTGGACGGAAATAGTTCTTTTTTTAAAAAAGAAAATCCTTTAGTTCTTTTTTCAAAATGAAATGGACATGAATGCACGAGGTGTGAACGGACTCGCTCGAGCCTCTACAATATAAAGTCCCATTAGGAAAGTTTGGTTATTGCTAATTCCTTTTTAAAAGAGAAAGAATAAAACCAAAACACGACAAAGCTTTCTCCCTCCGCTCTCGTCTTTTCTTTTTAAATTTCGATTCCAAAAAACTTTTTTAAATTTATAACAGTTGAATGAACATAACAATGTTTTAACGATCTTTTTTATGTAAAAAAATATATCCCTCCCAAAGTTATTAAAAAAAAGACTATGAATATACTTTCTATACACATTCATTCAAAGATTGTTAAGAAAATTGTTTGTTTTGCTATACCCATATTAGTATAGTTCAAAACTGCTTTAAATGAATAGCACGCCACAGACTATATGCTAAAAATATTTAGCGCGCTATTTTTTTATCAGAGACCTATAACAATAGTGTGTTAAAACTCGCACATCACGTTAGATTTCATAACGTTGTTCGTTATACAGAATTTTCGCGCGCTAATTTCTACTCGTATACAATAATATTTTTTTATTAATACGTCGAATATTAGCTAAAGTTTTTTTAGATGTATCTAGTAATTTTAATCACTCTGACTAGTTCAGGAGCCTTATTCCCGTAATCAATCGCATTTAAAAATCACATAACGATAAGATTAAGACATGATCGCAATCAGGTCGCCCTTGAATTTGACGTTTGTAAGATAGTTACGGGAATGCCGATTACATAGAATTTCATACTAATATTTCAAACATAACGAATTTTTAAGATATCTGCTAGATATCTTGTTTTGTGAATACCAATCCGCCATTTTAATATTGTCAATCAAGATAGGAGCGTATTAAGACCGCTACGAGAATAACCCTACTGAACCGTCAAAAATTCGCAACCGATAAAATTTTAATTTAAGATTCTCTAAAAATTTCAAATTATTTAATTTTGAACGGTGTCTATTTTAAAATTCGGTATAAAAAGAGGGTATAGATACAACAGAGAGACTTCACCCCATTGCAAGAAAATATCTTCGAAACAGGGTCAAAAACTCCGATATTATGAGAACCCGTGATTTCGAGGAACTTATGCGATAGGGTGAAATTAGAGAGAGGTTCTGAAGAGATCAAATCGAGGAAGTAAGATCGTTCTCACATTCATCAGTTCTTAAATGGAGTTCAAATTATGTTTTGGAAAGTATAATGTCAAGAAAAAATTAATAGATATAGATCTGAATAGACCAATGAAGTATGTTACATAAAAAGATTTAGGTATATTTGAAAATTCTTATTAAAATAACTCAAAATATGTAGATAAGTATTGTTTGTTAAAACGGCTCTGTTAAAAAAAGATTTTCCTATTGCGCTACTACCGCCACCTTCTGGTGAAAATTTCAAACATACGAAGAAAAACTCGTTCGCTTTCACACTGCGTCGGGAGTTAACTCAGAGCAATATAGTCTTTAAAAGCGTGTTGCGAAGGAGTTAAAATAGAACAACACGCATACAAGAGGGTAAAAAGCTTACACCCTCCAAGTTCACAAATTTCACACTTATAAACAGCTCGTTTAAGGTTTATTTTTCTATGTAAGAATGCACGTACTTGTCTGAAAATCGATTTTCTATTTTCTGAAATGTTTATAATGGTGAACTGTCAAAAGTGTTCGAATTGACAATAACACTGCAATCTTTATTTTGCTAGTTTGAATTCAAATTAATCCATTGTTTTAGATAAAAGATGACTTTTTATAAATGTAGATGTTTTTGAAATAAAGTTTTTCCACCAAAATACGCCCTCAATAAACAGGTCAGTATGAAAGATTTTAAATGTTACGTGTTCCTAACCTCACTAATGGAACGTTTTTTAAATCACTAACTTTATTTAAATTTTAGAATTAAAGTTCAATAATCTATGTTTTTAGTGAATAGGTATTTAAAATATTGTTTATAGTTTTATTTTATTTCATAGATTAGCTTTTAGTTTAATAAAATTGACATCTCGATATTTTTCTTATTGAATGAAATTTAAAACAGTTTTAAAACATGTGGATTCTACATATTTGCGCGTATTTTAAATAACAAAATACTTATTTTTTGTGTATAGTTTTTAACTATTTGTCAAAAGATATAAATAAGAAAACAAATATGTGTTTCCGTTACCAAATATCGAAAACGCAAAAATCAATTTATTGTCCATTGTATTGGGATCCCTTGGCGAAATAAAAATAATTGTTTCAACCCCATTGACTTTGACGGAATAAGATCGCATAGGCGTGATAATGGGATATTGGGGATGAGGGATGACGGGTTGGGGTGTTGCCCCCAAGTGTTCCAAATCTCCCCCCATAAAGTAATGGTGTATCCATTAAATGTCCACATGTCTGTATGGTGTAAATAGAAATTCTGTCAACATTTGTTGTAATTATATGTTAAATATATTATAATTTGAGGGCCCACTTAGTTATACACGCGTAAGTACCTGCTCACCCCAAAATCGAACTGGCAACACAAAGAATACTTATTTTATTTTTATTATTCTCTATGGAATGTTTACGAAGAGTAGATGATGAGTTATTTATTAAAATATAAATAATATGACACTAGTTTGCGCGGGATAATGTAAAATATTGGTGATTGAATACATTGTACTACGACCGATCTCTATAGAATAGCTTTATAATTTATGGAAAAAAACACCTATATTTTAGTATTTCGATTTTAGTAGGAAGACAAATTATTGGTCTCACTTTCATGATTTTAGCATTCACCTCACTGCCAATACCAACTTGGGTTAACCTATTTAGCTCTTTTTCAATTACTTGTCCGCATAAAAATGCTTTAGAAAACGCTGTCATAAAAAAGAACGCGAAAATTTTAATTCGAATTTCAAAATTGTTCCGATAGTATTTTCAAAGACAAAACATGTCATCCACCTGCTGTCAGACTTGTTACTCCATAGAGAAAATAATAATAATAATAGCGGTAGGTAGGTCCTGGTTAGAGGTCTCTTTGTAACGCGATAATGACAAATCCTATAATTCTCCCCGCTGTCCCATCTGATGCACTTCTCTATATGGTGGCCAACTACTTACTTACCCGATGAATCCTTTGATAGAGTGTGATTCCAAATAATACATGCGAATTGGCCTTTTCAAACCACCCTCTATAAGAGCGGTGTGTTATTTTATTGAAATAAAATTCATGTTACATCCCTGTGAGAGCTTCAGGGCCGTAATTAGATTTTTTTAAATTCATAATAACAAGGTGCCTCAGAAGAATCGAATCGTGATAAAGACGTAGTACTTACTAGTTACCAGTGTTACCACCGCATTAAGAATGACGCTATACGTCGACGAATTATGGCACTGTACTTTGTACTTCTTCATCCTATCAGAGTCTGTCAATGGGGTGGTTGAATTGCAAAATCGAGCACAGTGGAGCGCGTTTGGGTTTATAAAAAAATGAGTATTACCTAAGTACGTCAGAAAAATAGCCTTACATAATTATAAATACTTCATTGTTGTTGTGGACTCCTTTAGACTCCACCTAGAGACAAGAGGCAAAGGGAGGCAAAAACATTTATCAGTAAGTTTAGTATTGATAATAATAAAAAAATTACAATATTTTATAATAATTCTTCTTACTTATCCTTATTAAACCCAAATTGAATTGAAAAATATTTTCTTTGAGTGTTCTATTTTTAAATTTTAAATTCATTCAGAACTCATAAATTTGTACGAGTATAAAGTCCCGGTACCATTCATAAAATATGCGAAATGCACCTTTTGAATAACTAGTAATTATAAATATTTATTGAAAAAATATATGTTTTTTAAACCTTTTGACAAAGTATTTATTTACATAGGTGACTAATAGGCGCTAAATTGTATAGACTGGTTAAAACCAGACTAGTACAAGCGACAAAATAATGAAACTGAGAAAAATACACTTTATGTATCTTTTTGAGGTTTTTATTAAAAAATGGCATACTAAATAACATAAATTATTTCAAATCAATTCTCATTTTTTAATAAAAATCTCCAAAAATATACACAAATAACAGTTTTTCTCATTTTCATTATTTTGTCAATTGTACCAGTTTGGTTTTTTACCATTCTATTATTCACAATAAACTTCCTTACCACTAAATTATTATATTTTTTTCTTGTCCTAAAAAAATGTGTTAAATCCGTTCCCAATCCAGCCCTCATCAGGAGAGAATAATTATTATTAATAATCCCTCAACAGGATTATTAGCGCTCCATCGAGGATCGCCACAGGCGCCTTCACGGGCCCCTCGGAGAGTTGGTCTCATTCACTTTGTGCTGCCATGTCAGGGGGTCTGCTCGGGTTCCATGATTGTGCGCCGCATATGTCACCCTGCATTGTGTGGAAGGGAATATTGAAAAGTGAACATATGTATACACCTGTAACAGTGCGCCGCCAAATATATCTCTGAATACGGTCCTGATATTTGAAACCATACAGGGTGTCATGTTCATTCCTTATTAAAGAAACTTTACAAATAACTGGGTACCTTTCTAAATCTAAAACTTCCGTCTTTTCAAACTATATATTCTATTTTTTCCTTTGATATTTGATTATTCATTTAGGTACGTACCAAAAATACAACATATTGGACATTTTTCTCATTTCTTAGCGATTTGAAGACAAGTTTTTTCAAACAAATGTTCAATTTTCAAACAGACACAAACAAATTTTCTCAAGAAACAGAGGTATAATATAGCCTGAGCCTTTAAAATAAATGTATCTGAGGTGTCATAAGGCTGCCATGTTTTAATATGGTTACACCAAGATAAATATGAATTAGAGTTATGTCAGTATCTTTATTGTTGAGGTTTAAACAATCAACCCCAGTTTTGTTGGCATTAGTGCTGTAATCTTCAGTTTCAAAAGTAATAGCCGACAGATCAGACATCGTTGTAGATTTTCCCGCCTCAAATGTACGTTTCTTCTTCTTCTTATGGTCGCTCACAATCTGACCTCCAGAGACCGAAGCCATATTGGATAGCGTCATCCGTTATTGCGTGCAAGTCCTGCAGTCCTTCTTTAGATGCGTACATGGGGCACTCGTTTATCAGATGATCGACTGTTTGTGTCATCCCACATGCGCATGCTGGTGAGTCCATCCATCCTCGTTTATGTAGATTTGAAGCGGTGCTGCCTACATCACATCTTATTCAGCAAGCATATTGTTATAACACAAGAGTTCGACCATTATGTTAAGTAGGTACCTAAATATTAATTTTAAAACGAAATCAAGTAGCCATTAGCATCGTTTTTTTATATACAATATTGCGAATACGAATCTGGCTTCCGAATTTATTAGAAGCAGTACGTCACCTCTAAGCTTCGAAAAAATAGTCTCATTTTGCAACCCCAACTGTTACACCCTGTATTTTACAAGTCTATGAATGAGGAATATGCCACCCCATAAATGTAAGAGTCTCGCAGCCCTGACGGAGTGATTACTATGGGGTTCATGTGGATTAGTCACAATGGGATTTCGAATGCATACAATAAAATTTCTTTTATTCAACAGTGGCACACAACCTTGAGGTAAACACATTGCATTTTTTTGTTAATACGATTTATAACTTTATTAAATTCGATATTCAGTGGTTCATTATGCATGCAATAGCGACCTCTACGATGAAGTTTTAAATCGATCTCAAAGGCTTCAGCTATTTCTGGGTGCTTAAAACTTGCCATCCGTAATAATGAGCAAATGGCTAAAAAAAAAACTGTTTTTATACCATTTTTTATATAAATATACCTACCTACTGGGCCCTATTCTCGAACGTTGGTCGATGGATTTTCTAATAGAATTTTTACGACTTTCGTATGAGTTCTTTAAGAAGACGTACGAAAGTTGTGAAAATTCTATTAGAAAATCGATAATCGACATTTAAGAATACGCTTGCTGGACTTTTTTGGCTGAATATATTGTAAAAGCTATTTTTTTTTGTTCGGTTTTGACAGACCTAATTTCGAATGTTTCGAATCGTACTAGAACTTAAAAGTTTGATAATTACGTACCTAATTTAATAATAATTTAAAAAGAAGAATGTAGTATAAAATGCAGTAGAGATGAAATCTCTACGAATAATATGTGGAAAAACTTTATGGGATATGGAAAGGAATGAAAATATTAGAAAGAAGTGTGTTATGGAACTAAGTGTTATGACAAAGATGAAAGTTAATAAGTTGAGATGGTTTGGGCATGTGGAAAGAATGGAAGCAAACAGAATGTCAAAGAGAATTCATAAGGCTGAAAGGACAGGTGTAAGAAAGCGTGGCCGACCGAGAATGACGTGGATCGAACACATCGATTTCGTCCTCGAGGAAGGCCAGGTAAGAAGTAAAAGAAATAGGAGAGGGTGTATGAGAAATGTCAAAGAAGCGAAAGAAGTATGCCTGGATAGAAAAGAGTGGAGGTCCGTTCTCTCTGCCTACCCCTTACGGGACACGGCCGGCGTGATGGGTAAAAAAAAATTCGACATAGATACTTATGATGACCGATTGACTAGAAGAAAACGTTTTTGTGAAATAATTCCCGCCGGGTTATTCGATTACTTTATTAATATTTTTTTTAATTTAAAATGTAGAAAATGTTTGATACCCCTGCCTTGAACAAAAATGCTAAACTCACTAATAGACTCTTGTATTGCAGAATAATGATGACAATGACAAGTAGTGTCTGCTGTTACACTTGAAAAAATCGGTGAAGGTGTACAGCTGAAGAATAAATAAATAAATTAACACTTTCCAATACAGCACAGACTCACTACAATTACTTGTCAACCAGTCCCGCTCAATATGAGACAAAAAAATCTTTCTCGGGTAGAAGTTCCTGACCCGACTTGAATGTAACACGGGACTACTTGATCGAAAGTCTAGACATCTTGGATAGGAATACACCAACGTAAGGTGCCTGAAAAATCATCATGTCCAATTGATCCACTAGATCAGAGGTTACGAACTCACGGCCCGTGGCGTGCATTTTTGCGCATAATTAATTTAGTCGGTACGCAATACAATGAAATAAACCGACGACGAATAAAACTAACATTTTATGTATCTTTATAGTGTTATTTTTCTTCGTTTTTTTTTTAAATAAATATGTGCATAGTACGAGTAAAAGAAGAATAATGTAATGGATGGTTGGAAGAAATTGTCCAAGGCAATAAGCTCGCCAATCGGGTACCTAAATATTATTTATGATTAATTTTTTTCAATATTTTTAAGTAAATATTGAACATTTTCGGATAGATTTAGAACCATTGGGGCTTAAGACCCTCGCATTAGCGGCTGGTTTAGAATGATCATTTTACACTATAGCAACTATTCACCATTAGGTTCCATTGATCCAGGTTTTTACCTCTCCAGCGTTGTCAGAGACTTTGAACCAATGTTCCTACGATGTGTGTATAGAAACCCACCGCCAGAAACCAATCTTCTTTTGACAATCGGGTGTTATTGAATGCATATGAATTTGTCAAAGTAATAAAGTAAGTTTTGATCCAGATACGAACATAGAGCCAGATCTATAAATAGGGCATTCTTTCTTAATCGTTGATATTGACACCCAGTTGACACCGAGCAAACTGAACAACGAGCAAAAACTAGAAATCTGTCGTCTCCCTGCATCTGCCATTTATTAGTTCTTGATGTCTAGTGCTAGTTTTTGTTTGCTCGTTGTTAATATTACCGATCAAGAAATAGGGCTCTATTGCAAGTTCTGGTTGTATGTTCGCATAGTGTAAACGCACCCTTACAGGATGCTCAAAAGACGACCAAAAAAGAACGGAAGTCATATTCTTTGCCATCACCTGCTCTTCTGCTTTTTATTTTTCAGGATGGATTTGCTATTGCTTCGTCTTAGTGTTGCTATGGTCTTAAGTTGGAGCGAAGTGGTGGGGCAGAATCCGACAAGAGGCCCTCATCATCCTCGCGGAGAGCCATTGTCACCGGAAGCGCACAGGCATCACAGACCTCCTGAATATAAGCTGACTAAGGACGATGGACTTCTCCATGATTCCTCGTAATATGACATTTTAAATAATCTATATTATAAAAATGGAGACCGATTTTTCGTGGTCATCACATCACGCCTAAACGACTGAACCGATTTCTCTAATTCTTTTTTGTCGTGTAGGCTTTTATCAGGAGAAGGTTATTATGAAAGAAAAAACTAAGAAAGTTACGTGGAAAATTATAAAATCGAAGAAAATTCTTAGCAGGTAACCTTCTTAGGACTGTCAACAATATAATTTTTATTCCAAATTTGAAAAATTGAAAATGAATTGGAGTTTGATAGTTGATGCTTTTGACAGAATGTCGATGGGAAATATAGGGTTTGAAACAGATCTTAATTACATTGGTTTAAAGGAAATAAGCAGTGTATACTGGAAATAAAATACGCACTAAGCGCCAAAAATGAAAAAAATGAGTTCAGTATGAGGAAGTGTTCTATAATAAACTATTGTCAATAGCCTAAATATTGCGCTTAGTCCATATCGATGACCTAAAGGCGTAAAAAACAGATTCAAAAATCATCATAGTACTATGTCTATATGGGGGAAAATCAGTTTTATTAGATTATCTCAAAATGAATTTTTTGGCGCTTAGTGCGTATTTTATTTCCAGTATACAGCCATTATTCAAAATCAATATTCATCATTAAAAAATATTGGTACCTACGCTTTTATTTATGGAATTTTTTAGAGCTTTCAGATATCATTTTTTAACATTCAAACATGTTTTAAACGTATTTTTGTACCTACAAATTACAAATTTTAAATCAATATTCATATTAAGGACTACAGGATGTCTGTCGGGAAAGCTAGTTCTATAAAAAAAAATACCTTAATATGATTCATTATGTGACTTATGTTCTACACCGCCATCTCTTGAAACATGTTAAAAGTACAATCGTAAAGTCAATTTTTTTTATTGATGTCATTTCGAGGTTCGAGATGCGAGTTCGAGGTCTGTCAGGGGGTACGGATTAGTACGGAAAGTTTTGGAATTTTGAACATGTCGGAAGACACACATATTTTTAAATTTTGGGCAATTTAGTATATGAATACCTAATTGGCGCCCTTTATCATCACGTAAAGAGATCACACAAAGGCAACCTTCGAAACAGCAGTGGTAGAAGAAGGTTGTAAGCCTGTAGTGGTTAAATTGAGAAATTTTCCATTTAAAATCGAACCAAAAAAAGTTGTAAAAACGTTAAAGTAGTGCTGACTTAATATAATATTAGATATCTACTATACGCACCCGTCACCGGTCACCTGAAACAGTAGCCGCAGGTACCTTTATGGGGCATATATGTGTGTGTGTATCCGCCGGTTTCATGTGTGGTCCGTGAATATCGTTAGTCGATCAGTCAGAGAGCCTCATAAATTTAATTTCTATAAACTATTGATCTCGTGAATTTTTGCCTTACAGACATATCCAAGAGGATCTGGGAATCCCGGTGGAGAACATGACGGATGAACAATTAGAATTCCATTACTTCAATCTCCATGATTTTGATAAAAACAAACATTTGGATGGGCTGGAGCTCCTAAAGGTTTCAATACATTTTTACATATTTTTAGAAAATAAGAATTTGATATGATTCTAAACCATCCTTGAATAAGCCTCAACACTCCCATGCAATTTTTTTATTGAAATTCGTTCAGTTTTGAAGGAGTACGGTAAACAAAGAATCTGCACACAAGAAATATAATAACAAATAAATAAAACTTTATTATTCCAAAGTAAAGTGTGGCGACAGTAAAAAAGGCAGTCGAAAGGGCGGACTAATCCTGAAGGATCTCTGCCAGCCAACCCAGGCTGTATATTTTATAGATACCTACAGATTTTCTATATTATGTGGGTACTTACTTAGGTACTTCATTTCCCTCCAACTTGCCCAGTAGCCATAACTTGCAGAATTGCAGCTAAAATATTAGATAATTATGCTTCTTCATCTTCCCTACGCAGCCTGCCTGCCAATTCTTCTCCTTTCATTCAGATGTCCCTGCAAGATTCTCTTTAATGACATTTATCTGACTTGCCTTAGCTCATATTTCCAGTCTCTAAGATCTCTGTAAAATGTTGTAGAAATTCATCTTTATGTAGTGCTTCCTGATTTCTAAAAAAATTCAATTCAAAGTCATCCTTTTCATAAAATAGACAATATTCAAACTAATTGATTAGAAGAAATTTATGCTTCTCTGATACATTTTATTGGGCTTAAAAGTTGCTTTAAAATAAAAATCTGGAGAAAAATGGATATAGATATACCCTAGCGCCATCTATGAATCACAGATCGATATTTTGATCTGTTTAAATTTTTTTTAATAAATTTCAACAGATGACTCAACAATTCATTAAATAAATAATTAATTAGTTACTTAACACAATATTAGGACCTACCATCATAGCCATAGACACTAATGAAAGTCATGGCCAAGGATGCGAGTCTTTTGAAGAAGCATGGGACATTTATTTTCACCATGTTGAAAATTCTCATTACGGGTTGGAGATTAGGAAATTGACTGCCTTATGGCCCCTTTTACTCTCTGCCGAACATATGGAATTTATAGTATTCACATGGCACTTTATTTATTTAATTCTTCTTTTATTTATTTTATCATAATTTGTACCTGCAGGCTGTCTATCACACGTTGGATCACAACCATCATGAAGAAGAACATGAACACGAGAACACAGGGAATGAGCTGGACCATGATCCTTCATTTTTATCACCGGAAGATGAGGAGATAAAAAGATATATTGGTAAAATGACATTTAATATGAATTTGTATGAATAAATAAGGTGACATGATGATATTTCCCCATCATGTTGCTTCTTTGAGTTGAGTAATTGAAAATTAAACACTTTAGAATAGCATTTGTGCTTATAAGCCTTGGTCTCCTCAAGAAATCCTTTCCACTTCTCTCTGTCCTCTGCTGCTCTCCTCCGCCAGTTCGCCATCCAATCACTCTGCTGTGATCCCATCCTAATCTTCTACTCCTGTTACCTTTTTGGAATACAATGACCACTCATTTGACAGATGTAAGCCAAATATTCCAACCTACATAATTTTACGAACAGTACAATATTGAATTCATGATTATAAAGTCTCCTCCAGTCAAGGGCGGATCCAGCATTGGCGCCAGGGGGGGGTCATTTCCATGATCCAGGGGGGGGTCATGAACCACAATAACTTGTAATTATAATAGAAAAGTAGGTATTTTTTTAATAAATGTAAGTACCGTACTTCAAATTAAAGGCCTGGACACAGCCCAGGGGGGGGTCATGACCCCCCTGACCCCCCCCTGGATCCGCGCTTGCCTCCAGTGTCTTGTTGTCGTTAAAAGATCTTTCATTGTATTTTTCCTTCAAATATTACAGACTATTTTCATAATTTTTTCTTTAAGACATATTTTCCAGGTTTGATGCCAATTTGAATCCTGTAGAGTTTTCAAATTATTGATCAGTCAATCGATTCTTCTTGTACGACCCCTCTTAAGGACTACAAATACCCTTTACTGCACTTATATTAAGCAAATTCTATATAACCTTCTACCACATCTGCATCAGTTGGTTTCCCGCATCTTTAGAACTCAACTAATTTTTGCACAAATTTGGTAATTCTCCCTTTCTGATCACAATCTTAGGAATGGTTTGCAGCAACGCCAACGTCCACCCATCTTCTTCTCCATTCCTCCTTATCCAAAGCAACTCTTGGTGTGATCATCCTGAGGAGTTTGTCCTCTCGGTCATCCACTTTCCACATCCACTCTAAAAAACTAAACACACTAACACTCTAAAAAGTTAAATAACTCGAAAACCACTGGCATTTGACCCCTGATTAATGGGAACAAAATTGTTGCAAATTTGCTTTAGTATAACCTCTTTCAAAGAATATATGAACTTACCAGTCATCCTGTATAATATAATCCAATAATCAAAACAATAAAGCCAAAACAACTATACAACCCAACTAGGAGCAAAACCTGTCGGACAACAGTCATAGAGAACGTAATTAATTGTTTGATTATCCAACAAATCGGTGCGGATAATTTGACATTACTTTCCGTAACAACATTAGTATGTATAAACAAATTGACTATTTTCAGAACTGATAGATAAGCTGTTGGAAGAAGACGATTTAGACAAAGATGGATTCATCAGTTACCCGGAGTTCTCCAAAGGAAGATCGAAAGGTAGAAAAGAAGAGATCACGGCAAAACTACAAGACAAAAACGGTGGCACAGGGACATAAGAGATAGATAGTTGATAGCTAATTTAAAAATGATGAAATAACTTCGTCCAGGTTTTGTAGAAGAATCGTAGGCAAATGTGTGTTTTGGGTTGAGCAAAATTATATTTTTATGTAAATCGTTTTTTTCATGCTTGCTTTGATTTTCTTTCTATATATAAAATTTACAAATCTAAAACTCAAAACTTCAATAAATAAAATCAACGAACATTAAATTTTACAGATATTTAAACAATACGGAATAAAATATTGTTGAAATCAAATAAATTTCATTATTCAAGTGTTTTTTTTGTCTCCATGGTTATAGGAGACAAAGTTTTTTTCCAGCAAGAATGCATATTCAAAAAGTTAGGTAGTTTGTTTTAAATTTTGTGATTCATCATGTTAAAACAATGAGATTTATAATATCATAATAATATAATAGTATAATATCTCATTGTGTTAAAAGTAAAATTTTTGCATCTGAATTATTAAAAATCTTATAAAATACTGTAAACACAATTTATTTACTTATTTTAAAAACAATTTTGGTTAATTATCAACCAAAATCGCAGAATGTTTGAAGGAAGATAATTTTTGTGCACAAGAAACTATTAAATTTAGTATAGTTTGCAATCTCTATTCAATACTTAAAAATATTTATTCTGACTTAAATACAAACTCTTGACAATATTTACATATTAAACATTTTTCATAAACACTAAATGAATTTGTAGGAACTTTCTCTATGTAGATAAGTACTATATTATTAAAAAAAAACTTTAATACTTACTTAATGATATGTTTGATAAATCTTTTGACATTTTATAAAAGCTTTAATAGTAAATAAATTAACAAAATATTTCGGTGTTTTATTGTTCATAAAAAGATTACTCAAATTATTGTAATTAGCTTTCCAGCACAGCTAGTTTTGTTACTATTGGACATTCACAAAACACTACTACATGTGTCTCGTCATAGCGCTAAAACTGATTTGCAGCATAGAAATGTTTACCAATCTTCTTCATTCCACCCTATCGAAGGCAGTTGAGTTCCTCGTAGGAGAAACACCCCAAAATGTTTGTCATGTAAGAATTCTTGACGTGGTTGTGCGTAATTAAGATCTAAAACCTGTCAATGACAGAAATCTTTACATATTTCCAGTCCATCATTAAGAAATGAAAATTACTTGAGTAACACACTGTATGTTACAAAACATTTAAGGAAGCGAAATTGGACAACAAATAAATGGAGAATTTTAAAGCAACATAAAAGAATCCTTTAAACCTAGCCAAAAGAAGTTCTCATCAAAAAATATTTGAGGTTTAATACTCATTTAGGGATATTCGCTATCAGATCCATTAAAATTTAGCACCTTCTAACCTTTTAAAATAAGCGACCTTTTTTTAGCGGCAACTAAATTTTAGTGGATCTTATAGCGAGTAAGCCCTAATTATCCGTTAAGACGGTTTCCAAATTCTCATAATGATATTTCCAGCTGTCGTACACTTCAAAATGTGGACAATTACTAGTTTTTCCAAGACTCCAACCACCAACTTCTTGCCCCATTTCAGTAGCCTTAGCGCAAGTGAGAACTTGGTTGTTTATCCAGATACAAAGGATTCTGAGTGTTAATTTTTATCATTTATAAATTACACGTTAGTAAAATATATTATTCAATTATTTTCTACACACAAAGTTGACAAAGAATTTACTTCAATACCATTGGACTACGGGTATAAAAAACTGACAGTTAAATAAAAGGATTTGAATAAAATTTTACGATTATTTAATATAAAAATAAATAAGTTACATAAGGGTAATTTACAATTTAGTTTTAAACGCACACTTCCTTCATTTAGTACTAAGGGTTAACATTTATCTTTAGTACACACCATATCTTATGCAAAGATTCCAGCAGATCAAATTCTTGCTCAAAATCAACTACTGGACAGAAATTAATGGCATTCATTACTCCATCACCGTTACCTGTGTCATGTATTCACTTAATAATAATATTTAACTGATATAAAAATACATTTTGTTTTAATAAATTTAGTACAAGGATTACCGTGAAACATATCACTGGTTTTTCAAGTAGGCAAGTACCTATTTGTTAAAAGCAGAAGGCAAATCAATGGCAGTAACACATATTACTTAAATATGCTAAATTTAAAAAAAATGTTGTCGCTTAGATGAAATATTATGAAAGTGGAAAAAATTCACAAATCTGAACACAGAACTAACGAGTCTATATGCAGTATATTTAGAGTTTAGAATTTTATCTGCAAATTCTTAGATTTTGAACATAGGAAGAGAATATTGTACTCTCTGAAGCAGAAACATAGTGGAGATTGTTGGAGATAGGCAAAGAAAAGAATGACTGCAACAAGGATCATATTTTAAGAATCTATATGGCTGAGGAGTAAGAAAATTCAATAATTCGGAAAGAGTACATAATGCTGAAGAGAGAGAGAGGATGTACATTTGCACAAAAACATAATATTCCTTGGAAAAATGTGATCCGTCTGAAGAAATTCTCATTTTCAAAAGTAGTGTTTATTGACTTTGCTTGTTTTTTTATTTCCTTTTACCTAGCGCCTTTTTAATAATATCTTTCAAGTTTAGCAATGTGATTCACAATTTCTTCTGAATTTTATTAATAGAAACAAAGCAATTTACATTTCACCTAAATTAATCTACTTAAATACAATTTGAATATCTACAGAGTAAATGTTGCAGAATTTGATGATGTAGCTTCATGAATGAATAAATTATTAACTGGAATGTACTGTTTGGTGATTAATTTGATGACTTCCTGGGCTACACAACCACCCATGAAGGCAGACACACTGTGTAATTCGGCACCTCCGTATCGGCACATTTCATGCACATGATCATCTTTAGCCAACGGAGAACAGGACCATTCGTTCAATAATTTGGTGACACAAGATTTCAACTCGGATATATCAGTCTCGTGTTCCCAATCCCCAGGAGCTCTGCACTGTTCGGCGTAAAATTTATCGGCGCTGCGGAGTAGAACATAATGCAACATCATGGTGTCGGGTTCTTCCAAATGTTTCGCGATGTAACCGGCCACTTTACTGCCTTGTTGGTACTCTTCATAAATACTAGAACCTCTTATCAAACATAATGACGATGCGTGCTTGCAGATTAGTTTCACGTCAGTTTCGCTGATGCTCTCGGCGCCGAGATCTACCACTAATTGTTGAACTCTCCTGTACACACATTCAGCATCAGCAGCTGCTTTGTTACGGTATATATTTTGTAGAGTGACATAGTGATTGGTAGATGCAGTCATGTCGGGAATAGTACCTCGGACAGGCAAACAACCAGATCCTTCAGCTTCCACGAACCCTCTCAAGGCCGCGCACATAATCCAGAAAGCCGAACTCTTTTGTGTCAAGTTCACGCAAGAATCGTCATATAAAATACTTTTGACATCTTTGGGCAGTAATGTTTCAATAACAGCACTATTAACATGTCTTATGGCTTCTTCAAAATTTTCTTCATCTAAAGGAATGCCATTTTCATCTTTTCTTATTCCATCTTTTATCATATCTTTGATTTGTTCTTTCTCCCTCCGACTCAAAGGCCACCTACCGTCGTGTGTTTTTCTCCACACCTGAAGGTATTTATATAAAACAATTAGCCAAGGTATATGAGCATGTTCCTTAAATTCCATAGTCTCTAAATCAAATGAATCCATATATTTATCTAATGTCGCAAATGGTGTATCAAGTCTTAAATCAGAAGGCTGGTTATCAGGGTGAGCCTCTATAATGGTGTGTTCTTTAACTTGTATTCTCATAGATCCCAGTAGACCAACAGATCGACACAATATGAGGGGGATATTGGCTTCCCATAGATTTTTAGACAGAGCACTCAGAGTTTTTTCCGTCAAACCAGTAGCTAACACAACCGTAAACGTATGAAAAAAATCAGGATGTTCTTTAAGTAGTTGGTCTGGAGATTCTGAAACGGCGTAGCCGTGCACAGCAGGGTTTAATTCCAAAAGTAGTCGAACCGCTTCAGAGGCGCGATTCTGTCCAACGCTCGAAGACTCTAAAAAGAAATTGCACCCCACATCTTCTTCCTTCACACTATTGTCGTCCACAATGGTGAATGCACCAACTCCTGGTAGAATAAGCGATTTCAGAGCTTCTGTTCCAAGGACAGTTGCATTAATAAGACAAACATGACCGTTTTCAAGAGCTAATTGACCATGGTCACCCCATAGTCGTAGCTGGCGATCATATTGTCTGTGTTTTTCAGTTTGCTCCGGAGATTTGGGAGACGGAGAAGCCATCACAATACTTTTCAGCTTATTATTTTGTATAAACAATTAAGCAATTCGTAACTATTATACTGCGCAAACCGGCCACTTAACCTCAAAATACACTTAAATGACAGATCATTTAGTAGCTTTCATAGACAACATTTTGTGTTAAAAGCAAACAATCAGCCACGGTACAGCAGAAATTATGAAATAATATCGGGCAATTTAATAATGAATCGGAGATTATTATAAAAAAGGGTTATTTTCAAACTACTTTACTTTAGTTATTATGAATTGTGATTTTTAATTTTAGCTATAGATGATGATGATGAGGATGGATACAACACCACACAAGTGGATTTTGAGACAAAATATTTGCAGTGGTTTATTAAAATATTTGCATTAGAATAATCTATAAAATAATATTATTAACATTCGTTTGATGGTTTTAGGTGTTGGTTTTATTTTATATCCATTTTATGAAAGTAGGTAATAGACAAGTTATTTTCGATATGTAAGCACTATGCAGTGTTGCCAACGTGGGCGATTTATCGCCATTTGGGCTACTCGGAATGAGAATTGGCGACGAAAAAATCTAAATGGCGACAGGTCGCCATTTGGGCTACTTCCCTTTTACCGAATTTTCACCTTTCCGGATACAAAATGACCTTTTTTTGGTGAACTTTCACCTCTCCGGATACCAAAATTTTCGGAATGACCTTTTTTTTTTTAGCATTATTTCATCTTTTCGGATACCAAAATTTTCAGAATGACCTTTTTTTTTCTTTTAGCAAAAATTCATGTTTCCGGATACCAAATTTTCAGTTGGGAGACTCTTTGGGCTACCAAATTTTCAGTTCGGCGACTTTGGGCTACTTTTTTTTTGAAAATCGGCGACATCGGCCAAAATCCGTTGGCAACACTGGCACTATGAAATCCGACGTATTATTGTCATTACAAACGTCAAAAGCATGAATTTACAAACATTATTCCAAGATTTTAATCCTAGGTATTTATTATTTTTTTATTGGTTTAACATTGTTTATAAGTATAATTGTGTTCATACTGAAATCATTGGTTTTGTGCAATAGTTATTCTATACTGAAATCAGTTTTCACGTGTCTTGAGTGCATTGGAGAAGTTGAGATGCAAAGGTTGTTTTTGGAGTGAAAATACTTATTTATTTTATTACATTGTTATAAATATAACAGTTTTATCTCTCATGTGTTATTTATTATCATTAGCAGTAATTTATATAGTAAAAACATTGTCCTATGTTCGTTAAAACAAGTAACCTTGCATTGGTGATTTCACCACATAAATTTGTTTCCTGTTGTATTTTATCTGGCATTTATTTTATAATCGTATCTTATTTATTATGTTAATGACAAATGATATTAAGTATTGAATATTTTAAAATGGAACTATATGATTGAATATAGTTTTTCTGTTCTTAAATTTCTTTTCACTGTTCTTTGAGATTTGTCCCAAATAAGCGACTGTCCCAATTAAGTGGAATCAACTGTATTTCCTTCTCTTTTACTAAGCCTGCTCATTTTATTTTTTGTTTGTTCTAGCAAATTCGTAGTCCACACCTGCCTTTGTGTCTTCACAGCGCTGTTTGCTTTGAAGCTAGACAATGTGATCACCTGGTCCTACTGGGCGGTCTTCACACCGATATGGGTGTGGAAGTTTTTAGTTGTCACTGGGGCTGCCGTGGGCACCTACGTATGGTGGAGGTATCCCCATTTCAGGTAACCCCTACATCAACTTGACATTTATATTAGGTAGTTTACAACGAGAATAAGTTTAGACAAAAAAGCAAGAATAAAAGGTAAAACTTCATTTCCATCTCTTCTCCGTATGAAAATTGGCAGCGTGCTCAGTTTGTTGAAGAAATTGTAAACTTTTCAAATTGATAAGTATTGGTCATATTTTGTGGATGAAAACAGTTAATTAAATTCAAGTATAACTTAGCACTTTTCAAATCATTTTGAATAAACAAACATCTGTAGGTACTCTATTTCTGGAGAAAAATACCAAAAAAATATATGAATTTGAAACTTATACACAATATCTTATCACACACCCATTATTAACATATGACTGATAAGCATTTTTATTAGACAAAAGTTTACAAGGATCTGCCTAAATAATATTTTCAAATTCATGTATTTTTTGGTCATTCTCTATCATAGAGAATAGTTTATCATTTCTCAGAGCGTCAATACCAATATGTATTTGTTCACTAACTAGTTTAGTATTAAAAAATGTTTTAATTCGGTGCATGTATCTTGCTAAAACTCATAAATGGTTTGGCCTATTTGGTAAATTTTTATTTCGAAATATTTCTATAAGCTCAGGGTATGTATAAACGGTGGGAAAATAGGTAAACATTACGAGGAAAATATAACAAATTAATTATGAAACATTGGTTACAATTTCATTGATATGTTGTGTTTGTCAACAGATTGGAAGGAGAGGCGTACGTCCACTATAAAGCCATGTTGATTAGTTTAGCCCTGCACCTCATTTTGTTGATGTTTGAACTGTTGGTCTGTGATAAGTTGAATTCTGACAGACATCTTTGGATTCTGGTCTTCTTACCCCTAATATTCATCAGTATAGTTTCTATAGCTGTCTGCATTTGGGCTCTTAAACACGATAGAAGTTTTGAGGTGAGTCATTCTTTTTTATCTAACTTTTCTGTTAACACAAATACCTCATAAAATCATTGAAGAGAGGGTGCTGTTCTACTATGTGTACTACTGTTTATTGTTCCGTGGATAAATGAGGCGGTTGGTAGACCAGCGGTATCAATCAGCAGCTTTCGTTCGTACAGGGTACTGAAGGTCGTTGATTCAAATCCCTGTACCGACCTTTGAAATGAAATGAGACTTTATTTCCATAGGCCCAATTGGGCACTTAGACATGTCAAGTTACAACAAAAATACATATTAATAAATAGCAAAAAGAAAAGGACTGACAACTCTCCAATTCGGACCACTAAGATTCAGGCACGAAAACAAAATGATTATCCAAAAAAAAAACTTCAATCATCACAATTATCAAGAACAATCATCACAATTATCAAGAACAATTATCAAGAACAATCATCACAATTATCAACTTTTCCACTTTCACAACGCAAACTCTGCTTAATATGAAAGATGTAGAAATTGTGTTTGAGCCCTGATTCATTTGAATAAAAGTGAGAGAGGATGCTGAGTTAGCTGCGTATAGACTCATCCGCCCTGTGTTCAAACCAGTGAACATGAAATAGACGTATCTAGCACCACTTTTGAAATGCGTCAATCCTCCGTCTTTCTTGAGCTCTCACCGTCCTAGTTTCATATACATAATAGAGACTCTAAACACAAGTGGTTTGGTAGCCTACATTACGATGTTCCAAAATTAGTTGAGAATCTCTACCTTGTGGCCCTTTATACGGTCATCGACCAGATTTAATTGTTGAAACTATGCATACTATTGGATACCTATCTGTAATTTTCATGTTTTTTTTTTATACTTCCAGCTGGAACTGTTTTGTGCTGTAAATATTCTACAATTTATTTTCCTGGCTCTTAAATTAGACCGTTTTATTTCGTGGACTTGGGAGGTTGTGTTTGTCCCTTTCTGGATCTTGATGTGCCTCAGCTTAGTCGGTAAGTTTATTTATATTTATGTAAAGTAAGATTATATTAGACCATCAGCTTACCTGAAGAAGAAGAAAAAGTATATTGTCTTTGAAAATCAATTGCAATATAGTAACGTAATATTTTGTTTTGTACGAAGTTTTATAATGCTTACCGCATTAGCCTCAAAATGACGCGATATTTTGTATCATTTTATTTTTGTTAAGAAATTGACTTGTTTCGAATTTCGGGTCTTAGCGCAAATCGATACTGTAGTATGTAGGTACCTTTTTTCCCCGTGTCAATGTATCTTGGCTATAATTTGATTTGTTTCATTGAACGAGACGTTAATATTGAAATGAATGAATGTAACCTGTGTATTTACTTATAATTACCTAAATAAAGGCCTATCGGATTGAATTTTACATACTTTCAGTTCTCCATTTAGCTGTAGGTCACGTCTTATATGATAATATTATTATGTTCTATCAGAAAAAATGAATTTTTTACATAGGTCCGCATAATATTAATAATTATTAACTATATAGTTGAAATCTAAAAAAACGGCACGTAATGATGATAGGTTTGATCATAAAAAATACAAGCAGGCTGTTAAAAATCTACATTAAATTTGCTTAAATCATCGTTACTTTTTTTAATATGTGAATATTTTGTGGTTAAAGCGTTATCTTTTGGCAGTGATAAAATATATTTAATTCGAATATGTAACAACTAATGACTAACAATTTCACACCAATTTTTAAATGAAACAAACCACTGCGGGCTTACGACTGTCTTCTACTGTTATTTCGAAGGCTGGCTTAGTGTGGTCACTTTACGCTAAAGTAGTTATTGATACAAACTGTCCACTGCAGCCATAAATCATTTTTATCTCTTTCATTCTTCTTTCGGAGAGACATAGTGATGTCAACATTATAATATATATTCATAGAATTTTATTTCCAAGAACAGAATAAATAATTTACAAATAATTAAAAATAAACAAAAATGTATTTTTATTTTTTATAATTATATTTGCATTAAGCATTGCATTACATTAATTATTATACACACATTATTATTTAAACCAAACAAAGACACTTATAATATAAACATATGTTAAATCACTCCATTTCGGGTGGAAGGCCCAAATAAAATAAAAAAAAAACGTTAAAAATAAATATTTTTAAACTTCTTCCTCCGACTCGTCTGTGTCAATTTCATCTTTTCATTGAACTCTCCTACTTCACGGAATAAAAATATCTATTCAAATATTTTAGGACAATGAACATAAGGGTAAAAAAATATTATCAGCCCGCCTGCTATTGCCTATTGTTTTCGGAACTTTCATTGTGTATAAATAATCTTTGTTAGAATGATTCGTTGGGTTTCGCTAGACTAATGAATCATCGACACTCGATGCTTGAGATAACCGCACTCCTTCACTAAAGGGATTAGACTTCGTTGACATTTATGGCTGCAGTGGACAGTTTGTTCTGTTCCTAGAATAACAATATTCGCCATTAGGTGGTAATGTTTATGTCTCCTAAACTCCTAATCATGAGAATTCTCTATATTTAATAATATTCATCCACTACTTAATTATGTGCCATTGTATTGCAGTCAATTACAATTAAGACAATACAAAATAAATGGTGATACCTAACGATAATAGCTGTTATTTTTTTTTTTTTTTTTTTTATTTATTTATTTGTAATATTTACAGTACATTTTTATGGTAACAATGAATTATTCTATCTTATTTTCTAATTTATTTTGACCTCGAAAAGAGTATGACTCGTGCTTCGAGGAGAGTTGCATTTTTTCTTAGTTCTTAAAACCTATTTATATTTTATTTTTACAATATTTATTCCACAATTCCTATATATTTTATTTTCAGTTAAAATTATTCAACATTATAAATATTTTATTAAAAAAAAAATTAATCTACATTAGTTATAATTATTAATAATATGATATGACGTATTTACTATATAACCTATGTATATTTTATTTTTACAATATTTATTCCACAATATATATTTTATTTTTCAGTTAAGATTATTCTACATTATAAAAATTTTAATAATTAAAAATTTATTCTACATTAGTTATAATTATTATTCATATATGTATTTACTATACATTTGCCATATATAAAAGTATAAAAGTCATTATTTCACAAATTATTCTACATTATTATTATTCTAAATTATATAAAATTATTCTAAATTATATAAAAGTATAAAAGTCATTATTTCACAAATTATTCTACATTGGTTATAATTATTAATACTATAAGTATTTATTATACATTTGACTGTATTTTTATTATACATTTGCAATTAATCTAAGTTCTTAAAACCTATTTATATTTTATTATTACAATATTTATTCTACAATATATATTTAATTTTTTAATTTACAATATTTGTTCGACGATATATATTAAATTTTTCAGTTAAAATTATTCGCCATTATAAAAAGTTTCATTAATACATTATTCTACATTAGTTATAATTATTAATGATATGAGTATTTATTATACATATTGCTATATATAAAAGTTTATAATTTATTATTTCACATTCAAATAATGGTTTACTAGTTGAGTGATACAACTTAAATTGTTTCTATTGTATAATTTTTATATCAATTATTAATTATTGTTACATAAGATTTTATCTGTCATTATTCTATGTATATTGTTAATTCTCATTTCAAACGGCAGATGTATTCAACGACACATTGAATAATATAGACGTGATTTCTATGGTTTCTTTTTTATCTGAATTTCTGATGTCTATGATTGGTGTCTATGGAGAAGAGTTATATATTTTGTGTTATGAATTTTACACTATAAAAATAGCCTAGCATAGTAGTAATAACTAATTGTGGTAATTTTTTGACACAATCGAATCTTTTCTTTCCCTTCAATGTCCCACCACTCAATATCCTGCTTAATCTGTACATCAAAGTTAAAAGCGCTTCAGTAGAAAGTATTAGAATCAAAATATATTAAGCTTATAATGTTTCAGGTGTTCTATACAGCATCATATTTGCTGGAATTCTGCTTAGGACTCCGGAGGTCAACGTTCATCAGAGGAGGACCAGCTTCAACTCTGCACTGGCTTACACTTTCACCGTCGTTCCTATTCTTATATTTCAAGTAAGTCTTGTTTCTCTTTCAATCAGTTATCCATATATACCTAATTCAGACATGTATTAAACTTTTCAATGTAATTTCCAGGTTCTCCTAGCTAATAAATTGGACGATGGTCTAGCCTTGTCCTATATTGTTGTCGTTAGTCCGTTGTTTGTGAGTTACGCCACCTTAATACTGATGTCTTTTGGATCCAAAGGTGGAAATAGATGTGAGTATCTATTCAGTTAAATCCAAAAATAACACAAGATTTTATTTTGACTTGGAAAAATACATTACCTTGATTTTGATATTCCCTGTACAAAAAAAAATATGTTTTTTAGAAAAACAGTTCAATCAACTAATTAATTGTTGCGTTGATTTTGGTACATACTATTTCACACCAAATTTTTGTATAGTGTGAGGTTATGTTGTATGAAACACTTGTGTTTTTTTTTTGTTTAAGATGAAATTGATATTCTGTTCTTATTTTTAACGTCATTATTTTTATAAAAAAAATAAGATACAAATTGGATTACAACGTCTTTTTTAGAGACAGAATAATCAACTTTTTAAATTTTACCAAAATTTAAGCCTGTTTGTTTCCGAGTTTCGGTTGGCCTAGACAAAATGCATTTGGCGATCGACTACAAACGAATTCTTCGGCAATGTAGACTACGAAGAAAAATAACTGTCCACTTTTTATATTTTATATAAGTGTCATTGTTTGGTTTAAATAATTGTTTATATGTTCCAGTGGATAGTTAATTCTTTCGTACTATACATTGGCGAAATCTTCGTTTGTAGTCGAACGCACAAATTGTATTTGTCTGTTTGGGGCTGGTCTTTTTTTTTTTATTTCATGTGTATCTATTAATTTATGTTAAATATTTTTTCATAAGTAGGCTAAGATTGGGTTTTCAGCAAAAGAAGAAAGAAATTAATAAACTCCCGCACAAATAATAATTTCAATTTTTTTTTTATATTCAAGGGTGGTTCGGAATGCGAAAAGACTTCTGCCAATTTCTTCTCTCTATTTTCCCTCTTTTGCAAGAATATGCAAACATTGCATATAATAACGACTCCAATCAGCAAGGTACTGCTGCACAGCAGAGAAACAACATAACCCAAAGCGGAAATCCCATCTTAACCGGTGAGGGACAGCAGAATTCTTTAAACAATGACCATTCGCGGGAGATCAGGCACTCGAGATCTAAAGAAAAGCTTTGTAAAAAGTCTTCTAAGAATCAGAAAAAGAATGAGCTATTGAAGCCGGTCGTTCCCATTATCAGTATAGACATCCCGGATTGAACGAAAGCTCTTGTTATTTTCGAGTATGTTGTTGCAGATTCTCCTGTGATTTCGCAGGAATATGTTTTTATGTAAAATGTTGAGAATATCTGTGATTGAACTATTTACTATTATTTTCTTTAGTATCACTTCAACTATTTACTATTATTTTCTTTAAAACCATACATAAACTATAATAATTTAGACGATTGCAAAATTACAAAATAATCAATAACGAATTTAGATCTCAAAATTTTTATTTATTTAGAACACGTTTATCTTAAGTCTTTTGATAAGTTTTTTTAAATCAATAATTATTATCATTGAACAAAATAAATTATGTTATGTAATAGTTGCAAAAATACGAAATGTTATCTTTGCAGTTAGTTCCATAACTAAATGATATTCAATCTTTGCAGTATAAAATCAGTTTTATCCAACCTTTGCAGTTACAAAATTACACGATATCCATTTTTTACAGTTACAAAACTTCATGATATTTGGTTACAAAACTAATGATATTCAATCTTTGCTGTATAAAATCAGTTTTATCCAACCTTTGCAGTTACAAAATTACACGATATCCATTTTTTACAGTTACAAAACTTCATGATATTAATTTTTTACATTTACAAAACTTCATGCTATTTGGTCTCTACAGTTACAAAACTACATGATTTTTAATCTTTGCTGTTAAAAAATCAGTTTTGATAATTTATAGGTCCATGTAATCATTCTCTCCCAATAGTGTTTCCCAAACAATATAATCTTTCAGTTGGTGTTTTTTTTTTTATTAGTAGACATTTCATAAAACAAATTTAGGCATTTATAATTTAAATGAAGTTAATGGATTCCATAGTTTTTTTGGATAAGCATAGATATATTGTCAAAACTTATATTTTTGTGGAACGGTTTCAGCTTGTGGAAGAAATAAATATACTCAACAAACTAACAAATTATATACGTGGATTAAACAATATCATTGTTTTAAAACATTTTTTTAGAACTGTGAATTGTGATATTTTGTTAAGAAATATTTGCATTACCTTCATGTTTTTTTTTTTTAATTTAATTTCAATATTCAACATTATATTAATAAATGAATATAAATAATCATTACGCAAACACCAAATTGTACCAAATTTTCTTATAATTAAAATTTCATATCATATTTGATTATTTAAAAAAATGTTTTTGCCGAATTATACTATGAATGATATTGTGGAAAACGTAGCATAGACTGTATGTAAATTATTTAATTAATTAACAAAATATTTATATACTTAAGACCGATCTTTCGATTGACCAATAAACAACCCAATATTTAACGGACACGTAAGTTTAAAAGGGTCCAATAACTTAAAACGGATCTTTAATTTATAATTTATTTGTCCAATAGTTAATGGACCGTTAACTTGAATTTTTATTTGCTACTGATCACACTCAGTTCATTTCTAATGTAATTTTTTTATATGTGTAGAAAAGAGATGCCTCATAAACACCATTTGTTAGAAAGAGATGACTAAAATCAAGTTCATTTATATTATGGTTGCTGTAAAAGTCAAAATAATGTTTTATTTTATTTCTATTTAGATGTTTTAAAAAGGGAATCCAAACAAATATACAAAATATTTACATAAATTATTCTCTGTATTAAAAATTTGTTATACTCTTTGAATTTTAATAATATTATGTACCTACTACATGAGTTATCATTTTGACATTTCACATCGCATTACAACAAATTTTAGACACTTTTGTACAAAAGACGATACTTTGGTATAGCATAGGCCCTATTTTAATGTTTTATACAAAATGTTGTAATCTGTAGGTATTAAAAAATGGTCGAAAAAATATGGGCTCTCTCATAATTAAAATCATAATCACCATTTTGACAGTTCTTATTAGCCCACTAACTCGCTATTTCGAGGTTAAATGGTCCAATAACTTATTGATCCATTAAGGGGTTTAATGTCCCAATAACTGCTATTGAAAAGTTGAAAGATCAGTTTGTTCTCTAATGAGCCAATAGTTAATTAATGGTCCATTAGAACTTATTGAGCTGTTTAATGGTCAATTGAAAAATCGGCTTTTAGTACGTAATTTTTAATATTTATTATTGGCGAGATTTGTCACAGAAATGTTTTTTTTATTCATTTCTGCCTAGGCTTGCCATTTGGTAATGTTAGAATATTCAAGTGCTTTAGATGTGTCAATAAAAACCTTTTTTTTCTTAATTTATTGTAAATAATATAATGATTATTGTTAACTTAGTATGTAAATTTTTATTAAGACAATAACATAATATTTAAAACTATTGAGTAGTGAATTAATTATTGAATGTCGTAATTTTAATACAATGCATGATGGAGAATATATCATTATTGTCTTCAAATCATATCAACATTCTTATTTTTAGCCAAAACATTGAGCTGTATAAAGCCTAGTTCACACTGGTCGAGTATTTTAGTTGAGCAGTGAATAATTTAGTAACAAAATGTGTCTGAAAACCTAAAATTTAGTCAAGTAATGTAATGCCTGCAGTTTAGTCTAGTTTTATTCGATATATTTTTTTGGGCAAGTAGCACCCTCCACCATGCCTCACTGACCACTTACGCTAAACGTGTGTGAACCTATAGTTTTAGTCATGACAAAAAATGGTGTTTCAATACTTTACTTTAGATTGGTTCTTACATCAATACAAAACAATGAATGATCTACAGTGTGTCAAAATAGAGTTGGTCTCGATTAAATTTGGAACTACATATTTTTCATACTGGTAACACCGATACGATGCGTCAATTCGTACATGATTTCACTTTCCGTTTCCGCCACTTGCGTATCCAGTGTTACCGTATGACAAAATGAAGCTCCCTCATCGAAAACCTAAATATAATAATACAATGTTCGGGCAGGTAGTGAGTTTATTAATACACAGTGATGTCATGTAACATAACTGCTACATTGTGTTGTTGGCTGTTTATTTTAAAAACCCTCCTCAAATATACCATGAACTAGGCTTCATAGTAAAATCTTTTCACATATAAAGCTACATTTATGAATGTCATTATATTAATGGTGCAAGAAAGAGATTAATAGGCATATTATTATCTAGGTGCGTAGATGCTTATTTTTATTTGGTTACTTAATAAGTTTTAAGATAAACTATCCTCAAACCCAGATTGAACTGCAGTATTCTACAACCTAGTAAATCAAACCAAAGGTGGCAGTTTTTAATATTCTGTTTAGGTGACAAATACGGAAAATATTAACAAATACGAAAATTAAAAGCTTGTCATTATGATCGCGTTGGTGATGTAATCGATAGGACAGTTTTCTACTACATACTTTCTTTTAATAAAAAATAGATATAATAAATAAGATATATTTTTTTTTTAATTTTGCGTCTTTTTTTATTTTTATACAAATGATTTAATACTTTTTTGTTTGATAAGAATTTAGAATATTATTTTTTATAGTTTACATCAGTGCAGATTGTAGACTTTTAGAGAAATAAAAGAAATATTTTTTTAGTATTCTTTGATATATTCTGTTGTTGTTTGGTTAAAGAGTTATTTTTCCTACAAAATCATGTGCTTTTGATTAATAAATAGTTTTATTGAAACAAATCGAATTGCAAATATAAATATTTGATATTTTATGAGCTCAAATCTATTCTCATTTGGGATGAAAAATGGATTGAAACTATGAAATATGTTGTTTTCAATTTATTTATTAAATCCACGGTCATAATAAGACCTATAACAATTTCAAGATACAAAAAATCACACTTGTAGCTAGACATGATACTTTACACAATATTTTAAAGTTCGATGTAAGAAATTAATTTACCATCATAATACATAAAGATTTCATAAAAATTGGCATAGTAAAAGAATCACAATTACACGTAATGGGAACATTTATTGTGCTTCAATGATGGCACCACTGACTAGAGATAGGCAATATAACGACAGCTGATAAAAATAATAGCTAAATAAAAATAACGCATCTAACGTTATTAATATTTAACGATATTTATAAATAATAGTTGAATAAAAATAATAGTCAGGGAAATAATAGTCTACCCCTATTATGTATATGCCAGGTAATGTTAATGATACCAAATTTTGGAAATGACCTTTTTTTTTAGGAAAAAGTTAAGTTTCCAGATACCAAATTTTGGATATAACCTTTTTTTTTTTAGGTAAAGTTATGTTTCAAGATACCAAATGTTTAAAATAGCTTTCAGCTTTTAATATTAACGTTATTTTCAATTAACGAAATGGCTATAACGTTTTTGAATTTAAGCCGTTAGTCCCATCTCTACCACTGACAAGCCATGAAAACATTTTTGGCTAAAGGTTAACACCAAGCCATCAGTCAAGGCTACGCCGTGACTAAAAAAAAATGAAAACATTTAGAAATGTCATCGTCGACCGCCTAAGGCATTAACTTTCCATCTATTACTTACTATGCTTTAATAATATAAAAAAATAAACACTAATCTGTCACAAAACTGTTGAAGAATACATCTAAATCAGTGAAAAATATGAATAACTTTATAATCAACAATATTTAATGAATCCCTTCCAACCAATCATCTACAGAAATATAAACTGTTACAATATTCATGACGAACATCCATTCAGTAAAAATATATTTTCTTTCTTAAAAAGCTACCTGTTTTGAAGGTACAAATTAACTTAATTTCTTTTTTTTTTAATTTTTTACTCGCGGTATATATTTGTATGTAATATAATTAATCTTTGAGTATAATAATTATTTATTGTGAAATTAAGTATTATGTTAAGAATCAATTCTGAACGTAAAACAAATTAGTGAATGTTACTAACCGCAAAATAACTTTTCTCGGGTCAAAGAATTCTGATTTCAATTCTCATTGGGTCAGAATTTTCTGAGAGGCTATTGTTCTTTATTTTTGCTCAATTCTTTAAAATTTGTCCTGCTATCACCTTGATTCCCTATCGGATCCCCTAAAGCTTAGAAACCGTCAAAAATATATGGAAAAAGTTAATTTTAACTGACTGCTCCATTTCAATTATCATAATTCCTCTAAAATGACCCGCTATTTAATCAATTAAAGCGGCACTTTAGAAAGACCCGCCAACATTTTAGAGGAACCACTTTTTTTGTCAAAACCACAACTCGAGTGAATTTCTCAGGTACCTCTCTTTAAACAACAATCAAAACAAAATACTTTATTATTTTGCTCTTATTTTCATCATAAAAATAGGTACCTAAGTATAGCAATTACAATAATTAATCATAGGTAGGTACCCAAGTATCTATGTTTCCATGTGTTAACATTTCTCGAGCAATTGTTTTGTTTCATTGTGCAAGTCGGCGCTTAGGTATATTGAACTAATTTAACCTGTGTTTTTACTTATAATTACCTATATGAAGGTTAACTTTTCCACTCTTTGAATTTTGTCATGCCGGAATTGGACTGAACAATATTTTGGCTTTTCGTAATTATTATATCTAATAACTGAAGAATGCGGTTAGATATATAAAATGTAAGCCCTGTGTTCAGTAGGTGTAACATTTTAGTATTTTGATTTTAATAAAATCATTGTTAACTATTTGGAATTTTGGCCTACTACCCTTTTAACCTGAAGATCATATCAACCCATTGGTACAAGAAACTACAAGCCATTACAACAGAACTGATGTCTATAATATATTTTAATTTTTTCTGTATTGTTCTACCTGTGAACATGTGATATACATATTATGACCATACAATAAATAATAATAATATCAGCCCCCTTCCCTTTCCCTAAATACTGTGTAGCACCCATGTGAGTATAATTTAAAAGTCACAACTATTACGTCAATTTGCGCTAGGGGGGCGTTCAAGTATTACGTAACGCAATTTGGGGGGGAGGGGGGGTCTTGCAAAACGTTACTGTGCGTGACGAGGGCGGGAGGGGGGGGTTCGAACAACTCGTTACGTAACGGTATTTTTTTTCTTAAATAAAAAAAATTGGGAAATAAATCTTCCAAGTTGGGCAATCCTTTTCGTTTATGTTTTACGGGGAATCCCTCGATTGTAATGCATTGAAACCATAGGGTAAGAACACGTAGAAAGCGGATTCCGACCCGCGCCGACCGGCTCATAGATTGTTGTCTATGGTTTCAATGCATTTAAATGGGCATGCCGGAAAGCGGGTTCCTGCTTTTTCTGTGCGTATCCCCATTCAAATGCATAGAAACATTCTTTGCGCAGGTCGGCGCGAGTCGGAATCGGCTTTCTACGTGTTCTTAGCCATAGACAACATTCTTTGCGCCGGTCGGAATCGGCTTTCTACGTGTTTTCACCCTAAGCGTAAGAATTTTTCGCTCTGCGAAAAAAGTAACCTTTTTCGTTTAAGTCTTACGGGGAGTCCCTCGACTGCATTGTATGTAATTTTTATTTCGCCCTCCCAAGTTAGCAAATCTTTTATTTTTTACGGGGAATCCCTCGACTGTATTATACTTACGTCATTTTTATTTTATTTTCATTGTCAGCATTCGTTAGTGGTCAAAAGGGGGTCGGATTTACATCATCAACTGTTTTCATCAACTGGACTTGCCAACGCAGCTATGCCAAAATTTGGAAAACAGCAAAAGAAAAAATAAAGATAAATTTATGGAACATATAAATAGTATTTTTTTTTCTCCGAAGTTAGCAAAGGAACCCTTTGAAACCCTTTTATTTTTTTACGAGAGTTCAGTAAAAAAATAGTCTCTTGGGTGTTACGTAACATTTAGGGGGGGGAGGGGGGGTACAGAAAAACGTTACGGCGCGTTACATGGGGGGGAGGGGGGGTAAAAAATCTTCAAAAATTGCGTTACGTAATACTTGAACGCCCCCTAGGTACTAAAAAAGTAACTCAAAAACCTTTGTTCTTACCCCCCTTCCTACCCCGGTAATACACGGTAACGTTTTACAAGACCCCCTTTATATTGCGTTACGTAATTCATGAACGCTCCAATAGCCAATGTACGTATCAATCTCTAAAGGTACTGTATATTGAAAATCCACCAAGGGTTCTTAGAAATGTTGCAGACAGTAGTGATGTGTCAGGTCTTTGAAATCTGATCACTTTAAGCCAGGAATAGTAAACTTTTTGGATGGTGGGCCATATTTATAACGAGAGGCAAGCTACAAATTACTATTAATTATTATTTTTTAAATCAGGTGTAGATGAATAAAAATTTCAAATCTGTTTGGGACAATGAGCATTTGAAATATTTCGAGATCGAAAAAATTTATGTAGGTACATGATAGTTGATTAAAAAACAATTTTCTTACATAATCTTTAATTTAGTAAATTTTTTCTGAAATAAGGGCATTGTAAAATTTGATGATGCAATTTTTTTTATAACTCTTAACTTGTAGACATTCCCCAATGAGCCGTATGTCTTAAATATTTGACTAATTCTAAACATGAACTTGTTCGTAAATAACCACGCAGCTCCAAAATAACCTTTGAATCATCAGAAGATGGCATTCGTAAGTTTAAAATTTAACTATTAAAAATGTTAGGTTAGTGTTTAAAAGTTGATAATTTATGTGAATATTGTGAAAAATAAATGGTCTAAAATTTTTCATTACCATATCTAAAGAAATGAGTAGAACGGAGCTTATTGTGTCCTAGTTCATGCCGGCCCCCAGGAATTTCATTGTCAAAGAAAATTGGTGTGTCCCCATTCAGGTGTACTTGCTGATAGTTCAAGGACAATGGAGGTGGTACAATGGGATTGGAACATACAATGGAAGTATGATTATCCAACTCAATCTTTTGAAACTTATTTTATGAAATTTTTTAGAATTGATTTTAGATTTTTTTCAAAATTATTGTGGAGAACTTATTGAAAAAAGTTTAAATAGATCCGCATGAAATGGCATGAATGAAGATGTTATTAAATGTAGAAGTTAATGATTACACTATTTTTATCAACATTTGTACAGAATGCGCAAATCAAGCTACTGTATCATACTTGTCAGGGAATTCAAAATGGCAACGCAGACTATTCCAAAATTCCCAAAAACGAGAGCTGGAGTTCAGGAGTTTTGGTTGAAAAAAAAAAATTAGACTATTCCATAATTCCCAAAAACGAGAGCTGGAGTTTGGAGTTTTGGTTGGGCGCAGCTAGCCAAATTTTTTAGAATTTTCACATCATTTTTAAACTCATACTTAACGGCCTTCAAAATTGTAGGCTCCCAATGTTTGGAAATCAAAATTAGGCAAATTTTTTGTTATTAAATATGATTATCGATCTAAAATTTGACATGAAAAACTGATAATTCATTAAGGGGGCACTGGTACTCAAATGTGATTATTTGCATCGGCGTTCCCTCATTTACTCAGCCCTCACAGAATCTATCATCTTGAAACTAAAGCCAGAGATAAATTAAACTATTATCTACAATTTGACTGTTCCAGAATTATGACTTTTTTAAATTCTCTCTACAAAAATTTTAATCCAAAAGTACCCTTGAGATTTGCGGAATCCCTCGTATTTTTTTTATTTTATTAGATAGAAAGTTATAATTTTCCATGAATATTAATAAATATAATATAAACAATTTGACTGTTTTAGATTTTTGAATTTGTGTCCTGATTTTTTGAAAAACGGTATAAATTATATTGGCGCTTACGCCGTTCCTGTTCGGGATAGCCAAGTCTTACAAAATGTATGGCGAAACGAACCCCACCGCTCCTTACTTCAGTACGAGCGTAACATTGGAACGGGGAGGGTGTGCTCGTCATTTACGCATATATTATTTTTATTCTCGAGAAAAGAAAGATTATGAGGTTGTACAGTACATACCTATTTTTTTTAGCTCTGCACTCGCTTTCGAGTGATTCAGCAGAACATACCTACTTGGACTTTGCAATATTTTTAAATAGTTATTATTTGAATTTATCATTATTTATTTATTCAGAAGAATTTACTCTCGTCACTCACGTAAATGATGTATTAGTGATGGGAAATTATGTTCGATGTTACTAAAGAAAACATTGCGCGGGATCTACTATATTATGCAGATTATATTGTATTTTTAGTGTTATCGGTGTTTATCATTATAAGTGTAGGTATAATTATTTTAAAAAATCTAATTGCAGAAGCCTACGTCAGACACTACCTGATTCTCAAAAGGATTGTGTTTTTAGGAGAGAAACATTTATAATTTTTTTAGAAATTTAGTATCGTGGTTAGGCACCTAGCAATATTTTTTTGGTTATTTATTTCATTTTTTTTTTCATATTTATGATAATAATTTTAGTGAATGGTTATTTTTATATTATTTACGAAATTTAGTGATTGTATAAATCATATGAAATATAGGTAAAATAATAATAATCGCGACCCATATATTGGGATCCACTGATCTAGGAAGATGAATATTAGAGATGAAACGGATAGCATTTTAGCCGGATACCGGATACTCGGCCAACTAAGTAGCCGAATACCGGATAACCGGCCACCGGATGTATAGTTTCGATAGGTATATAAACCTTCGATATATACCTAAATGAAAAATATATTTGAGGTGGTTGAGAGACCAGTGGTTACGACGCCGGCTTTCGCACTGTTTCGTGCGGAGGTCGTGGGTTCGAATCCCGGTCGTGTCGACCATTTTCCGCTTTCACGACACAAGCATTTGCTTACTGTGAAAGATGTCAAAAGTGTATTTGTGTTCACTTCGAGTGAGCACAGATTCATTTAAAAAAAAATAATTATAGGATTTAGAGTGAAGTTTCATAAATTCAAAGACCATCGTTTCTATTATCTCTACCCAAGAGCGTCGCCAGCCCAAGGCCTAGGGGGGGGGGGGGCAATTGAACCCAGTCATAGGCTCTTCTCCGTATATCCTATATTATAGAGGATGATAAATATATGAATTTTAAGTAGGTATAGTCAAGAGTATGAAGATTTTGCCTACATTTGCCTACATCCCCTGCCCCCCCCCCTTGGCGACGCCCTTGCAGTCTACCTACTTCGAAAATTCTCGCTCATTTCAATAGTCAAATGTAATCACAAAAATATAATACACATTATAAAACATACCTACTGTATATTGTATCTCGAGAAAAAAACATCGGAATAAAAATAAGGATAAAATAATATCAATACAATACCCCCTATTCTGGTTTTGGTTCGAACTAAAATATTATTATTTTAGTTAGTGCACACTAAAATTGAAGTAGAATCGGGCGTATTATATTGCATTCGCATCACTAATACGTACGTATGTAAATGTAGGTAATATCTAGGTAGGTACACATATTCTCACAAGGGTAGATGCAGTTGATTCTGAGCGGGGACACTGTTGCAGCGGCATGCGCGGGGAAGTGGGGTACAACTGGCTAAAAATCTCCACTACCTGTGGGGCCTTAATAGTTTGAATTGTACTTTGTAAATGACTCAAAAATTTATAAAAACTTCAAATAAGTACTCATTTGACATTATTTTTTTGTGTGAAATTCCTGTAGAGTGAATCAACTTCTGTATTGGCGATGACTTCTGATCAAGAGGTCCTGGGCTAAATTTCCTGTTCGGGTCAGAAATTTCGTAGTGACTTTTCTCTTGAAATTTCACCCAGGAAGTTGGCCTGCCACAGATTGGACGGGATTGGTTGGCTAGAAGAAATTGTCTCAGACAATACGCTCCGCCGGCCATTCTGACACCTTTGTATAGAATAGTGTTTATTTTTTTGTTTTAAATACATTATTCATACTGACTAGGATCAACTTGAATATCTCATGGTGAAATTCGATAATACCTAAGAGTTAGAAGAAAACAACTATTAATTATAAAAAATGATCCTCTCTGCCTATCTTTTAAGGGACATGATGTGATGGTAAAAAAATTTAAGACTGGATTACCTAGCCTCTTTCAACCAAAGTAAGAAACACATTATAAAAAGCACAATATAGCCTGTTTCTGAGCTTTGTACCGCCTGGCACCAACTTGACTTGCTTAACATTATTGATTTTCAGACACTGTTGATATGGTAGTTATACCAAATAGCCTTTGAAGTTCACTTTCTGTGTTCAGTTGAAGAGTTACTAAGCTGTCCAAACAAAATAGTTGACTATCACGATAGTGTTTTACGCCAATCACTTTGTTTCTTTATTTATTTTTGTTAATTTAAAAAGTATACAAACAAATAGGTCAAAATAGAGTATATAAATATCAAAAATACACACTGAAGGTAGTGAAAATATATTTTTACATTTTAAAAAACTAAATATTTTATTTTATTTAAATGTAAAGTGAAAATAAATTGTAAAGTCTCTCAACAATTAATATTACGATTGCTCAAAATATTCAATATGAATATTAGATGAATATAAAAGTGACGTAAAAAATGACTACGACAAAATGGCTCCCTTTAGAATCAGACGATTCTTTGAACATATATTCTCAGTGCAAAGATCTAGAACTCGCCACCATTACGTTGATCATTAAAACGGCTAATGTACAGAGTGTGTGGAATACCAATAATAATGGACAAAACAGATGTGGAAAAACCTATGTAGAAAATATGGGAAATATGCAGGTACAGAAATTTCATATTAAATATTTTTATATATTAATTATCGATATTTAATAATGTTACTGTATTGAATTTTCAGGCTCTAGAAAATATATTAACATCCGTCTCCAAATTGGTTAAATTTTATTTTAAAATCAATCCGAAATTGGCAAGAATTGGACAAAATAGTGAATATTATGTGGTTAAGCATAAGAAAGTTTTGATGACAGACATATTGTGTTGGAGACGTCTAACGTTATCATATCTACTAAGTTCATTAATTCACAATATATTTAAGTCATGTCTACATAGGGAAGATAGGTGTAAACTGCTTGAGATCGCATTTGGGTAAGCTACTCTCTATGACTTTCATTTAAGTCAAATGACTTTGATATTCTAGTTGTTATAGCTCCGAATTCAGCTCACAGATATCTCAAAAACTTTTTGAATGGAAATGACTTTTTTCCCCTTCCCAAACCTCTTTTACTCATTCTAGGCTGTCTTTGCAAAAATTTTATGGTCCACCAGAATTAGAGTATCTGGCAATATTTCCTGTCTTATGGTTTGCTGTTATATTCATATGTGTGTTTGTATATCAATCTTTAACTATGTACCCAGCATTCTCTTCTCAATGGATCTGTGAAGTGTTGACTGAAAAGTTGCCTCAGGCAATAGAGCTGGCTGAAAAATTTGTTATTTACAACTTACTTAATGGTTTAGTTGTCTAGATGACAGATTTTTTTTAACAATATCTTGGGTACAATTTCCAATCATCTAAGACCTTTTTCTCCTGTCTCACAGTTAAAAAAAAACAGATGACTGTTAAGTTCAACCTCTGACAAATTTGTTTACATAAGTAATCCCTTTGTGATTCCACTTAGGGGCATAGGGAGGCATCAAATGCTCCCTACTGTGTTCGATCTAGCGCTGTTTCAGTGACCTCCTCCCACACCATGTCCAAATCCGTAGCTCTGCTTCGAAGAAATGGAATACAAAGTTGGCAACAGAACCCCTAGATTACCAACCACATATCTATTATGTATGAAATCTTTTTTCGTATTGAATTATTTTGTTTTTGTTTTTAAGGTTAACAACTTTATACAATGAAATATCAGTTTTAAGTAGTAAGTCGTTTACGTCAAAGTTCAACATATGTAGTAATACATGTCCAATATTGGTTCACCATACTAAGAAAATTTCAATTATGAAAATAATGCAGGTGAGTGCAGAGTGATCACATTAGTTATTTTACCGTGATTTTGTTTAATATATTTTTTTTAACCATCACGCCATGTCCCATAAGGGGTAGGCAAAAAGAACATAACTCCACTTTTTTCTATCTAATTCTCGTGCTTATTCCACCCACATTACGTTTCTTGTACAACCTCTCTTATTTCTATTTACTTCTGACCTGGCCATCCTTGAGGACGTAATCAAGGGGTTCGAACCAGATTATTCTCGGTTAACCATGACGTCTTACACCTTTTCTTTCAGCTTTATAAATTCCATTTGTTATTCTACATGCATCCATTCTTTCATCTTTGTAACAACACTACTTTCTTCCATATCACATTCCTTCCTATTATTTTTATTTCTTTCCATATTCCACAAAGTCTTTTCACAATATATTCTCTTATATACATATTGTATAATATTATTGTGTATAAAAAAACATGGTTCTTTTACAGGTCTTGGCCCAAAGTCGAGCAGAATATTGTTGTCACAGTTTAATAGATTGCCTATTAATCAATTACCGACCATGTTCGTCTAACGAAGACGCTTGTTCGGACAATTCCAGCTTAGAAATTTATCAGTCCGTTTGTATTTAGTTTAGTTTTAAATTAATTATTTACAAATATTTTACAAAATGTTTTAATAATAAAAAAAATTTTAAGGGCCTTAACCAAACATATGACCCCACCCGTTGATGTCGATGGAAAACATGCAGATGAAAATTTAGTTCTCAAAAGTTCTTCTCTACCAAAAAGTTCTATAAAAGTGAAGAATAAAGAAAACGTACAGGAGGAAACGGTTGAGAAACATTTAGAAGAAGTAAAAGATGAGAATTTCTTATCTCCGTCTCCATTTGAACCCACGTCGGAGAGTGAATATCCATTCACGTCACTCAATGAGTATTACGAAGATCCTGATTCACCTTTTCATTGTACAGGTAAACGCTCAGTTCGAATTTCGGTGTACTTAACCTGAAGTCATCAAATTCTCGATGTGAGGAATATTCAATTTATTATTTTTTTATTTTCGATCTTTCTTTCATCAGCCGGCATTACAGTATTCACCTATGCACCAGCAGATGTAAACATTTATTTGTCTCTGAAAATCATTATTTAACTTTACTGTTGAATAGAAGACAAATATTGTAAATAAAATTGAAAGGATCATCTGTATTTCATTACCTCTTAAAAAATACACTAAGCCAGCCTTCGAAATAACAGTAGAAGACGGTCGTAAGCCCGTAGTGGTTTGTTCCATTTAAAAATCGAACATTAGTAATGAATTGTTAGAGTCATTAGTTGTTATTTTTTCTATAATACCATTCCTTTAAAATTTTAGGAGTTTCAACACTTTATGAGTTAATTGAACGAGAAGAAATTTATGTTGAAGTTGTGCTTGAAACAGCACTGAGAGTAGCTTCTGGGATATTCGGAAATGATGGAATAAAAAAATGTAAAACAGGTATTTATGCTCAAAAGTCTTTACAGTGAATGTCATATAATTTTTTACCCATTCATAAATTCTTTGAAACACTATAGCATACCTTTTAAAAGAACAAAATATTAAGAAAAAATCATCTATATAATATTTTAGGTGAATTGAAGATAAGTAAGAGACTAGCTACACATGTAATGGAACACTACCAGAACATTCTGTGGGGCGATGTGGGCAGTTACTTGGAACATATTGTCTTGTGGTGGGGAGCCAGTCCTTTGGCGTCAAGGCAAGTCTTGTGTTTCATTGAACTAATAAAATTCAACAATGTTCCACAGAAACTAATTTCAATACAAATAATGTTCCACAGAAAATTATTTCACATTCAAATAATGTTCCATAAAAAATTATTTCACATTCAAATAATGTTCCATAAAAACTTATTCGTCCATTCAAATAATGTTTCACAGAAACTCAATCCACATATTGAAAACTATTCCACAGAAACTCGATCCACATTTTGAATAATGTTCCATAGAAACTCGATCTATATTCAAATAATGTTCCACAGAAACTCGATCTACATTTAAATAATGTTCCACAGAAACTCGATCTACAATTGAATAATATTCCACAGAAACTCAACCTACATTTTGAATAATGTTCCACAGAAACTCGATCTATATTCAAATAATGTTCCTCAGAAACTCGATCTACATTTAAATAATAGTACACAGAAACTCGATCTACAATTGAATAATGTTCCACAGAAACTCGATATACATTTAAATAATGTTCCACTGAATTACTTCTGATTAAAATAATAATTTTTATAAAATTTCTTTCAGACCGCCACATTCTAGTCAACACTTAAGAGAATGGCTCTTATCCTTAAATAAAAATGGTTAGTATTTCTTTTAAAATGTCATCACTTTGAAACATTTTATAAGATGATGTTTCTATTCATTAATCTAATTACTCAAATTCTAGATGGGCCCCAGTTAATGTTGGTTGCTTTGCAAAGCTTGTCAGATGCTCTTGGTTGTCATGTATCTTCCACATCTTGGGACAGGTTGTTTAGGTGAGAAAAATGATTAGTTTTTTAATTTAATTACTCAATAAAAAATGACACTGTTTATAATAATATTGCTGATATGTTTGCTGAAATCATTGAGAATTTGATACAACAAATGTGTATGTTATCTCGTAAACACAACATAATTTTGTAGGCAGTTGTGAATATGTTAAGATACTGCTCACAAAGCTACATCCTCTTTCTGGTTTAAAAATTGCGAGTGGAAGAAAAAATAAATAACAAATATGTAACAACTAATGACTAACAATTCATAACTGATGTTCGATTTTTAAATGGAACAAACCACTACGGGCCTACGGCCGCCTTCTACTGTTATTTCGAAGGCTGGCCTAGTGTGATCACTTTACGTTAACTATGTTCGCCATTAAGTGGTTATGTTTAAGTCTCCAAACTCCTAATCATGAGAATTCTCGACATGTTCAACATGTAGAAAATCCTATGTATACAACAAGTAGAAATTTAATAATTAATGAAATATAGAGATAAAAGTTGGAAATTATTGAGAACAAGAGAGCAACCAAATTTAAAGACTGCGACAGCTGTCATGTATTTGGCGCCAGGATATAAATATATCCATTTTTGTTAATATCGCATCTTTATTGCCTATTGGCTTTGTTGGTGCACAACGTTCTAAATATGTGTAGATTCTCGTGATCATTTTTCTTTGTTGCTCTCTTGTTCTCAATAATTTCCCTCTCTTTCAAGCTTACAAGGAGAAACCCACAGACAAATTTTGAAAAGATAAAAATTTGCGTCATATATTGCACTTTGAGAATAACCACCCTCTTCATCTAATAAATACTAAAAGAGAATGTTGAAGGCCCAGCAGAAGACAGAAGCCCTGAAAATTTTCATGATTGTGTATTAATTCATTGTTTATTTTATTGTAAGGTTATGCTTTCGTGGAAGTCTTGAAGCAACGCCAGTCAAGAGTGAACAGTATGGAACTCTTTCCATTACAGAGGTGCTTATGTTAATTTTTTTAAATTTACTCTAGGTTTCTTATACTTCTAACTTTGTCTACCTTGATGATGTTCTCTTCAATCCATCCATGTTCCCTTAATATTCTCAGAATGTCAGGCTTACTTATTGTGATTCCAGTGTTCTCAAATGGGAGCGCACTTTGCGGACATGCTCCAAGACCTGGTGATGTTGAGTAACCAATGTGAGGTAACCTGCGACTATATAATGGGTGCTCCTGTGGACGAGTTGCCGCTTGTGGAACAAATTCCCGTTTTACATAGACTAGGTAAACATTTTGGAATACATTATTCATCAAAATTTGATGAACATATAACGCTTTTACAGATCCTTATGTTATAAATATTCCATTCAATTATAATGAAACATATTTTGTTTGTGATTATCTTTATCTAAATCTTAAAATTGTTAAATGCATTTATTTTGGATGTTTCGTTATTGTGTATGTGTTAAGGATGCTTGGGATAACTCTTGATTGGTTGGATGAAAATAAAAACTGGAAGTTGGTCACACGGCGTCTTTGACACGCTTATTTTATTCTTGCTCACAATACACAACAGAAAAAAAATAGGTACATGAAAAAGCTTAGATATAAAAGTACAAAATTTGTGGCTGTCAAAATATTATGAGCAGCCAGCATCTATTCATAACAGTATGTACTTGTTTTTAGTAATGTTTTATAATTTATTGACATTAACTGACGCATAGACAAAAAATATTGTAATGCCCCAGATGATGGAAAAAGAATTGAAAATAAACAAATAAATATTTCTTGGATGTGTAGCAATCCTTAGATTTAAATGATATTGTTTTACTTTTTAATAAATATTAATTTGAGCATTGTTGCCACCCTATGCTCCCAAGTAGGGAGTACCTAATAATTGATTTGAGCATTAGGATGTGATGCTTGTAAATCTTGTAATTAAATTACAATATCACAGTAATTTACCTGCTATTTCAGATCATTCCATTCACACTTGTCGTCTTTGGAGTCTTGCTGCAACTAGACGTTTGGCCAATCTCTGGGATATGGACCGGTTTTTTAGGATAATGCATAATGATATTCAAATGTGCTTGGAGCAAGTCTCAAACCTAAGATTTGCTGACCACACAGTAGTGATAGATTCAGGTAACTTTAAAATTGATACTCGTGCTATCAAGGCGATTCGAAGATTTACTTATAACAGTACCGGCTTATTGTGACTCGTGATTTATATGTCACCCTCTTTGAGCACCAAAGGTCTCCTCCTCTCCTCCATTTTCAGCAGCCAATATACATACCTACAAATTTATGTAAAATGAAAGCATCGAACATCATAGATCTCATTAAACACATAAGTATTATTGTATTGCAGGAAAATTAGGAGTTCACGAACACGTGTGTGCAAAGATGAGAGAGAAACTTGTATCAGAAATAAAAGTGAATATAGAAAAATTAAAAGTAAGTATTTTGGGATTCACCAAATTTAAAAAATATATCCTTTAAAAAGTGAGCACCCTTTTAAATTTTGAGTAACCGTATATACGTTTCAAAATAAATGATCTTCTCTATCTACCATAACAGTTTACCTAACACATTATTTGTAACATTGTAATACTTAGTCATTATACCAATCTAATAATATAAATACTAGTCTCAAAAATATAGTTTATTTATGTTTTTTTTTTTTGTTATTTTCAATATTATCTTTTTTTAGATTTCTATATAAAATTCTAGTAGGTAATATTCCAGTATTTCTAAAAAAAAAAAAAAAGTATTATCTCGGCACAGGCCTAGTGAGATAATAAATCCCAAAATAAATAAATATATATAGATTGTAAGTACTTGTACTTATTATTGTACTTATGTTATTGGTATGGGAAATGAAAAAAAAAAAATGAATGTTGGGTTAGTGTGAACACTTATGACTCGAGATCGGCTGAACAGATTCTTTCAATGTTTGATTTATTGGATTTTTCTCCACTCCGGATAAGAGAATAACTATTAAAAAGTTGAAAAATGCATAAGAAATAATATAAAATATTATACTAAAGATGTATGGAACGGATTTCATGCGACGCCACCGCCATCTATGAAAAATTCTATAACAACATAATTATTATTTACCTTCCTAAAAAATATTGGTATGCAAATTTTGATGGAATATTTTTTACAAGTTTCAGAAATAATTTTTTAACATTAAAAAATATTTAATTGTATTTTTGTATAAATTACAAATTTTAAATCAAGGACTATTCAGAGTAAGGACTACAGGATAACGTCTGTCGGGAAAGCTAGTTTATAAATATAAAAGTAACTTTGCAATATTACGATAGTTGTCGTACGACGTGGGTGATTTAAAGGAATAAATGGAATCAAATTTTATAAACATTTAATTTCAGAAAGCTCCGAGTGAATGTGTCCAAGTGTTGGCCTCCATATGTGGCACCATGAGCTTGGCCCATCTCACAATGATCTTCCCATCCAACTCATCATGGAAGCAAATTACATACCCACCTAAAACAGAACATGCCAAATATGTCCATGATTACTTGGGTAAAACATCTATTTTATGTTGTATAATTGACCAAATTATTTATACCTATACTAAAATGTATCTGTGCTCAATCAAAGTGAACACAAATAAATACACTCTTTGACATAAGCTAGTTAAAGCTTGTGTCATGAAAGAAGAAGATAGTCGGCACCTATGGATCAAACCCATAACCTCCAGTACGAAAGCAGCGTCATAACTGCCAGGTTACCAACCATCTGTCTGTATTAAAGTATCTCTTTTTATAAAGAAGGTCAAAGGCCCATAATAAAGTCCCTTAAGTCACCGTGACCAAATAAGATCTGCATATTGTGACATCCTTCAATTCATTCATTACTAATTCTTGTATCTTTAATGTTTTTAGTTCTTTACACAGAGTATTATTGTATTGTTGCAGACAGACTTTTGTTGCCTGTAGTCAAAGCTACAAATGACAAACTCATAGTGAATATGATACTGAAATTGATGTGCGAGTCTTGGCTGCAACATATTTATGTCTACAAGGTTAAGTTTAGGTATGTTTTTATTGATAAACATATTATTACTATAACATAAGTTATTGATCACATCAACAACCTCTCTCGAGATTTTCAAAGTTATGAATTTAGTAAAACACACTTGCGCTCACAATTTTAAATGAATCTCGAGCACTTTCTTCTAACTCAAGTAGACAAATCAAAGTGTTTTTTTCACTTAAAATTTCTACCTAGGGTTGGCTTGTCTCAGATTGGACGGGACCGGTTGTCTATAAAAAATTGCCACAGGCAATAAATTCCGCCAGCTACTCGTATGTATTGAGAAGTGTAAATTTATTTATTAAGAGTGACAGATTTTCCAGTTTCCAGATTAGTGGGCTATCATAAAATGTTTACCTACTGATGAAATATCCCCTAACAATAAAATATTAAGTATTATAACAAAAGTAGAAAAACAAATCCAAAAAATAGCCAATTAATCAAAATTGGGAAATTCGTATAGCCTATTGAATAATACAAACTTCTGAATCAGTGAGCTGGATTACATATTTATGAATATAATACTATTTTATCCAGACCTATTCTTGCTTTGTTCTTTACTAATATTTTATTTGTTCCTTTTTTGGAACATGATCAGTCATGCCGCGGCGGAGCAGTTACTAGTTGACTTTGACGCGGTTAGAGTTTGGATTACCGACTGTAAAGTCCTATCTGAAATCACTCGGAAACAAATGTTGAATAACGAAGTATTAAGGTTAGAAACTACCAATTTCTTATATAGAATAATAATTTTATTCCTTAAACTCTGATGGTAGTGTACATTTTTTTACAGTCACCATATTTCAATATTGTTCTTTATCCCTTTCATAGATGAATTATTCTTAGAAATTTTCATCTCAATAGATACATAATATAGACAATCTTTTAATTAGTACATAACTAATTTATAATAAAAAAATTAATTTACAGAAGATGCGAGGGAGTTGGCAAATTATTGCTACATTCTCCAGGAGATCCAATATCTATGCAAGACGTTGCACCTCCAAATCAGAAGGTTGTGGTACAAGGTAACAAAACTCAATTCTTTCTTTTTATACATCTATAGGCAGAAACAATATATTTTTTCCAAATTTTCACTTATCCAATTGAAGTAGTTCTTAACTGTGATATGTCACAGTTTTTAAAAGCTTTTAATTAATCTACATTTCTCATTTTCATGACTCAATATTATTCAAAGCTTATCACGTCAAGATTTGACATTTAATTATCTATAATGGGACCAATATTGTATTTGATTTATGTCTCCATGATCAAGAATCTTTTTAGAAATGTTCGGCATTTTATATATGCTGACGATACTGCACTAGTGATGGCGCACGAAAACATAGATGATGCTTGTGAATTACTGCAAGATAATTACAATACTCTGATTAAATGGTCACATGATTATGGTCTTAGAATAAATGCAGAAAAGACGAAATTGTTATATATAAGGACTCCACACACTGTTGCATCTAGCCCTCGCATAGTTTCGCATTATTATGACTGTATTCACAATAGTATTAGAAATGATTGTAACTGTAAAAATATTGAACAGGACCCCTATTCTGTAGCAAGTGTAGGGTAGTCACTTGAAAAAAGTGACTATTAGGCGATACATTTTGTATGAAAAACGTCTATATGCGATTCTCGCATTCGATATCGTCTATATCGCCTAATAGTCACTTTTTTCAAGTGACTATCCTACACTTGCTACAGAATAGGGGTCCAGGTAAAAACATATAAGTATTTGGGTGTATTAATTGATAATCATTTTAAATGGGACGAACATGTTAGTAAGCTGTGTAGTAGGTTGAGATCGGTTGCGGGACAACTTCATTGTATAACAAAAACCATCTATTTTAGACATACTTGTTAAAATAGTTGCCAATTACAAGTCTGTCCCAGGTAGACATTTCAATGCCAGAGATACATATACAGATTACAATATAATGACTTCTAAAGGAATATTTTTGAAAAATTTTTACTACCTGATATTTTGGACATTAGATATCGAAATAGATTAATGCACAACCATAATACTAGATTCACGCAGAATGAGGGATTGGCAATTCCTAAAGTAAGTAATAAGTATGGCATGCGAACCCTAGAATATCTGATTCCCAAAGTATTAAATATGCTACGTCAGAATATTAAAGATACCCAAAGAGTAGGTGAGATGAAGATTCTTATGAGACAGTGGATTGTGAGTAATATGGATATCATTGATGCATTGTGCGATATATGTAAAAGTATAGTCATGAAGAGTACCTATATAGATTCTTTGTACTTATTTGGTAATGTTTGACGTGCAATATAATGTGTGATCTATAAGATAATCAAACAATCGAATTATTTTTGTATTTTGTAATAATTATGTAAAGAACCTGTTGACAAGGCTTGTAAAAGCCTTAACGGGACTTGTATTGATTTTTTATTATTTTAACGAATAAATAGTATAAATAATTCATCATGGCCGCTTTACTGGGCAGCCATAATAGATATAATTTAGTTGTATAATAATATATATTGTTTGATTCTCAGATAATGAAAATAATGAAGATTGTGGAGAACTCATGCCCGCTGAGATGTATGTTCCTAATCAACAACAGTGGCTGACATTAAGAGCCGGGAAAAGCAAAAAACGTAAGAAATTTTGCTGTATGACAATAACAATGTGAAAATTTTATATAATAAACATTGATTTCGTAATATAAGTGGTGTTTTTATAAAAAAATTGACTTTTTATACCCCAGTATATTATTGAGATGGTATGGACACATAGAACGACGACCACAGGAGCATATTGTACAACAGGCAATAAACCTGAATGTTCCACGTTCTGTGGCTAGAGGGAGGCCAAAGAATTCCTGGGTGATGCAAAGGCGCGAGCAGATGCAAAGATGTGGGGTGGGGGAAGTAGTGCAGCAGAGGAGAGTCTACAGCCTGAGGACGAGGAGAGCTGACCCTAGCAGTCTTCATAGACGTTAAGCTGGGAGCAAGCCAGGGAGAGAGAGAGAGAGAGAGTATATTATTGAATCACTTCTCTACTGCTAGATACAGACCATTTCCAATGTCACTGTCCTATATCCTGTGCATCCATTTTTGTCCCGTCTCTGACACATCTTCTGTGGTTTCCATTTCCTTTCTTTCACATAGGATCACAGTAACTAAGTAGGATCCTGGGTGACCATTGATAGGTATTTGTTGAATCTATGAAATCACTGACTTTTTAAAAAAAAACAACTAAATAACTCTTTCTCTAAATAAGTCTCCTTTAATTCGACGCGTTTCACAAAAAAAAAAAATAGCCCCGCATTTTTCAGTTAAAAGTTTGAAATGTCAACAGAATATTTGAAAGTTGGTAGTGCTACTGTGGAAATCTATGGAAACGGAGCTTATTAACGCAATAATTTTCTCTCAATCTGTCGTTTCATTTCTCAATAAACGTTAACAAACTTAATGTCGACTTTAAATGACATGTTGGTATTATGAAACGCATTGTTTTTTAAAGGAAACTTAAAAGTCTTTTTTATGAAACTGGTCTCTAAGTCTTTTAATGAGAAGAACAGTGATAATAAAGTGATTGAATTTTCAGTCAGTTCTAAATTTTATCACCCAAGTGTGCTATCACACCAAACGAACGTAGATCCGTAGCTAGAAACAGAGCATGCTTTCTTTTATTGTTTATATTGGACACCATGGAAACAACAACAAGCAAGAACTTGTTAATGAGCATTGGTATAATAAATGCACCTTCTGATTTCTACTCTGGGACGGAATCTTGTTTAAGATTGGACAGAATGGGATGACTGGTAGAGAATGCATTAAGAATAAAGTTCTTTCCAGCAATACTGACACCTATGGGAGCGTTCAAGTATTACGTAACGCAATATGTGGTGGAGAGGGGGTTAGTCTTGTAAAACGTTACTATTGTATTACCGGCGCTGCAACTAAGGTATTTAGTGACTTTCCAGTAAAAATTGTGATTTGAGGTATACACAGTTGTAATATGTGCGTTAGGCAACGTTTAGAGAATGGGAAGAGGGGTAACAAAGAGCGTTACGACGCATTTCAGGGGGGGGTCAATAATGTTAAAAATATGCGTTACGTAATATTTGAACGGTCCCTATTACAGAGCGTTTTGTATTTTTTGAAATGAAATAAAAAAATAATAATAATAAAAAGCAGTTTCATTATAATATAAGTATATTTCATATTTATTTTAAAACTAAAAATATCATTCGATTACAAAATAAATCAATACATTAAATTGATGATTATAACCTCTATATTATGTTGATTTTTAGCCTATGGTTAACGATTTTATAAAAAAAGTGATTATTTATAATTTTTTTGTATACAAAAATAGAGTTGACATTACGTTTCATTCTCTATAAGCACTGTTGCACTTAATATACGAGAGTTTAAGTATTTTTGTGTAATGAAATTTATCTTTATTCATTTCAAAATGAAAAGTAATAAAGTTAATGTAAAATTTTAGTGGTTACTATTATCCTATTCTTTTTCTTATGGTTTACTTACATAGTAATTATTATTAATACGCATGTTCATATTGAATGAAAAAAATAGATAGAAAATGATTTACAACCGAAGTTATCTCAGAAAAAGAATCGGATTAAAGCAAAATCCAAATACATATTTCAGGTTTCATGGGTGTGAGAAAAGCAAAAATCTAACAAAACAAATTGAGAAGAAAATAATAAAATATTTGAAAAAGGAAGGAATAAGGAAGCATAAAATGATAAAAATAGTTGAAAAAAAAATCAATTTATAGTAGGCATATATACTTAAACTAAAAGATATAATAATGGATTTTGAATACATAATAAGATATATTTTGCCACATATCTAATACGATGAATGACTTTAGAATAAGGTTGTCAATCCCTTAATAACTAAATTCATCTGACCAAGAAATAAATTTTAATATATGGCAGACTTCAAAATTACTTTGATATCATCTTATAAATGAAATGAATATAGGAGAAAACTTACTTTTCTGGTAAATTTTCATGCCCAAAATGAACTGAATTGAAAATCGCGAATATTTCGTTATATTGAAATATGAATCAGCATATTATGTATGACAGTTTTTCAGAGGCGATTTGAAGATTAGTTATTTTGTTACATCGAATTTGTTATAAAAGAGTTTGACCTTACGTGGATAAAACAATAGAAAAAAAGAAGCTCACAACATTTTTCAAGTTGGAAAATAATTGATTGTATGATTTTAATCATGGTTCATTTAAAACGTAAATCTAACGTAACGCAGTTAAACATTTGGATAACAAGTTAGTATACCGTCGTGACCCCGAACTTCGCCTGGTTTTCAGAAGTTTTTTTTTAATAGCTCCAAAATAGAATAGTACTAGACGAATTGGTATTGAAAATAATATTCAATAAGAAGAATTCTAAAGGAATGTCATGATAAATACCTGTATTTTATAATAATTACCATTTTATTAGCATTTAAAGACGGCAGGCGAAGTTAGGGAACTTTTACCTAACTTCGCCTACCACGTGTAAGTATTAAAGTGTGCACCACAGACACATAAAAATAATACAGTTGTGTTGTGAACATCAAAAAAAGCAATATGAACCATAACGAGAATACAATAAGGTCTTTTTTAGCAATATATTTCCACTAGGCGAAGTTAGGTACACATTTAAATCTGTTCCATACATTTGACAAACTTTAGTCAGGGTTGTCAAAAAAAAACTAGAATTCATGTTACATTTTTTTATACATTACCTACAACGCAAATTGTAAGAACCGTTATTCTTAAAAATTTAAGAATAAAAAAACAGTTTTGTTATCATGAGGCTATCCTATACATTTTATTAGGACATTTTATTACAACTTAACCAAATTTTTGTTTCCATGTTCCAAAAAAAAGTGTGTTGTGACAACCCTATAGGTAGGCGAAGATTGGATCATTTTTGGAGGTAACCCGCCTCAGTGAATATTTATTTAAATAAATTATAAACTATAATAGATAGTGTTCTACCGATTTTTATTATAAACATTAGATTCTTTTTGTAATCTATTAAATTCCAATACAGGAACCTATCTTTGACAGATTTTTGTTAAAGTGAAAGTTTCGCATAACAATACAATGAACGCTGCCTTCGCGCCAACTTGAAACCAACCATCTGACGTATTTGCATGAAGTTAGCACCAAATTTAAGGAAAAGTATTGCCATTATGAATAAAACTTTCATTCAAATATTAAATGAAGATCGTATTATAGATAAAAATACAAAAATATTGAATTTTAGCAAAACAGGCGAAGTTAGGTACCACAGGCGAAGTTAGGGGTCACGACGGTAATTAAAATTAGTTAAAAAAAAAAAAATTTATAGGTGAATAGGTAGGTACTTAAAATTAGAAATAATCTATATTGAAATTAAATGTAAATAAAGGTATATCATTATAATATAATAATATAATTATTACTAGTTTTCACCTATAACTGACTTGTCAAATCATATTTTCATTTCAAGTGTTCCCATTATACATTTATATACAAGTTATTTAATACTTTTACAATCATACCCCTCAGTAACAATTTAAATATATATCATATAGGTTAGAGGAAAACCATACTCTAACAATATTCAGGCAAAATAACAGAAAAATTGAATTAAAATAATGAAATATAAGTAATTTTACCCAGTTCAAGATTTGACATTTAATTCAACATGGCCGCCATATGAAAATCATTGAGAAGAAATAATGTGTTATTGCGCATGTAGCAACAAGTGCCACGTGGCTCTTGTTAAGATCATACAAATTGTGACGTTTGATGGGTGATATTCGATTTTTTATTTTTGATATTTCAACATTCACACAGAGAAATTTCATCTTTGAATCGTATGATTAGTTCAAGTATGTATCTATGGGTTTTGTTGTTTTGTAAAAGTAAAATCAATAAAAATATTATTAATTTATCTTTGACTATTAGATAAAGAAACCAATATTCGTTTCTGCACATCCGAAAAAGCTCTCTAATAATATTTGTACTCGGTGATTAAAATACTCGGCGGCCATCTTAGATTAATTTCAAATAGATCCAATAAGGGTGAATTTAAACCAAATAAATATAGAACCGTAGCTGAAAAATAGAGTATATTTTTTTGTTCGTTGATATGGTCACCAAGGAAATAACAACGAGAAAGAACTGTCATCGCCCATTAATTAATTCTTGCTTGTTACTGTTTCCATGGTGTCCAATATAAACCATAAAAGAAAGTATACTCTTTTTCTAGCTTTAGCTCTGTCTTTCTGGTGTAAAATGCATCTTTACAGTTTTGATATTGAACATTACAAGATTTCACAACTTTTTCTTTAACAAAATAATTTTATTAAATAACAAATTAATAATGATGTAACGCCTATAGATGCCTTTAAATAATTAGAAATACATGCATTTACTATACGTAATTAAATAATTGATGACAAATATGTGAAAAATAACTTTTATCAGCGAAATTAAAAAAATATATATACATACTTAATTTGGGTGTCTACAACGTAAAATAAAATTGAATGGAAAGACTAAATATTAAAATGATAATTGCTTTGAAATTTATTTTAAATAAATAAAGAGAAATATTGTCCAATGAGACTGAAACATTTGTAGTAAATTTCACTATAACGGCGTAAATTCAATTAAAAAAGAATGGAAGAATTATTAAATAAAAAGTACTTAAAACAATTTATAATCCACTTGAAATGATTAATTAAAAAAAAAACTAAAATTAAATAAAAAAAAAACTAAAAATAAATAAATAAAAAAAAAACTAAAAAGAAATAAAAAATACAACCAAACCATCCATCATAATATTTTCGACTAGTTTTTTAGGATTATCAATATTTTTTCACTAGTACTGTGTGGGAGAATGAAATTTCAATTGAGTACATTTTATGAAACTTTCCAAACTGATCTCCAATCACGTATAATATGTGAAAAATACCGTTGATATATCTTTGACTTTTTTATGATGGACGCAAATGTGGTAAACAATAAGTACGTCTGGTGATGGTTTATGACTTATGCAGACTAGAAAAAAAATTAAATCCTTTTTTTGTAAAATAACACAATTTTGTCTGAGAAGGCCAAAGAAATAAATAGTATATTATGACATAGTTTTAAAAACAGGCAAATAATAACAGTCTTGGTATTATCGCACATTCAGAAAAGAAATGAGAATAAAAAAATTTAATCAAAGGTGTGTGCAAAACAACCTGTGTATATAATGTAGTATTATCTTATTGAAGTAAAGTACTTTAAGAGTTGATGAGTACAAATCAACTCTGATTTTATTTCTTTAATTGAAGGCCTTGGAGCAATAAGATTACAAGCCACAATTTTTACAAGAATGACTTATAAATAATAAGGCTTAACGTATTTTCTCGTGGACTACCCAAAAGCGATCTCAAAAAAAAATTAACATATCAGTTACAATAATTTTGAAAACATTGCACTACTCAGAGTATTTTTTTTTTGTGAAGATTCAACAAACCACAAAAATAGGTGGTGATATAAAATTTTTTGTGTAAATGTTAACTTGATTCTGTGTATTAGCATCAATAAAGATAAAAAATATTTTGAACTTTTGGTTTCTTTTTACAGATTTAAAAAATAACACAAAATAGTAATTTGTATAGTGGAAATAAAATACGCACTAAGTGCCAAAATATTCATTTTGAGATAAGGGACCGTTCAAGTATCACGTAACGCATTTTTTTAACATTATTGACCCCCCCCGAGATGCATCGTAACGCTCTTTGTTACCCCTCTTCCCATTCTCAAAACGTTGCCTAACGGACATATTGTACAAGACTAACCCCCCCTCCCCCCTATTGCGTTACGTAATACTTGAACGCTCCCTAATCTTATAAAACTGATTTTTCCCCCATATAGACATAGTACTAAGATGATTTTTGGATCTGTTTTTTTTACACTTTTAGATCATCGATATGGACTTAGTGCAATATTTAGGCTATTGGCAATGGTTTATAGAACATTTCCTCATACTCAACTCATTTTTTTCATTTTTGCCGCTTAGTGTGCGTTTTATTTCCGTTTTTTTTTTCATTTTATAGAATGTTTTGATATTTTTATTTCGCTCTCCTGTAAATAATATAATTTGTGGCTTCATCTTATTACTTCAAGACCTTCAATTATAAAATGCGTACACAAACATAACTAGAATTAAAAAAAAACAGATATGTATAAAAGCAGCTAATAAAAAATTGCAGTCGTTAAAACTCAAAAGATGCTAAATAAAAAATCTCCTAATGTGCTGTGGAGAGTCACTTGAGACCCCAATATGTTAAAATTGCAACTGAAAGACTGGCATATACATAACTAGTTGGCAGCAAGTAATAAGTTCTTTGGTATACAATAGTAGTTAGTACGGCAGTTAAGTTAAATCCAATAATCAAATAAATGACATAGTTAAAATCTCACTAATTTTGAGGTTAGTACATAATTATGAAGATTGATCGTAATATGTAATTAAACACTAATAATATTGCAAAAGTGGCTTTAATTGTATTCACGTAAAAATATTAAAATGTGATAAATTTGTTAAAATTACATATTAATGTAGATTATGTTTTTATCAAAAGTGGTCAAATCCGCTTCACATGATCGTTGAAATATCATCAATTTATGGCACAGAGTCAGAGTGTGAATTAGAGTTATATGTTAAAAATAAAAAGATATTGCAATTAAAAATTTAGATTAGCCCAATTTTGTTATCATATCATATATGAGCTATTTTGATTATAATTGCGTGTGGGCATTTTTGAAATTTAAACTGAAATTTGACAGATGATAACAATATGGCGGCAGCTTCCATAAAGTATAGTGGCTGTAGGTAATCTATTTGACTGATACTGCTAAATATCTGAAAATACAACTAGTTTTGAAACCAAAACTTATTTTTAATGTTGTTTTTAGTCCTATTTCTGCTTTTTTCAGATATTTTATCAGTTATCCCCTTAGCGCCAATACAACCAAATAGATGTATTATCTCAATAAATGTAATTTATGGATTTACCACTATTGATGCTAACCCGCACTAAATTTTTTAAACTAAGCGTATTTTATGGTATATAATGAACTAAATTATTGTTTTAAATATAAAAATGAATCTGTGGTTACTCAAGTACACTCTTTCGACTCTCACAGTAAGCTAATTAAAGCTGGTATAGTGAAACAGGAAGATATTCAGCAGTTGGGATCGAACCCGAATCGCCAGGCTAGCAATTATCCCTTGATGTTACTAAAAATAAACTAAAATTGAATTGCTAACTAATTAATTTTAACTTTATATTTGAAGTATGATTAATCAGAACAGATATTTATCGCACATTTTTCTATTCACTACAATTGAAAATTCTTCAACTAAGAGAGTAACTATTTTGTAGTACACAATCCGTTCCTTGGTTGAGCCAAATCCTAAAATTATGAGACAGATTTTGAACAATTATGGTAAAAATATAATAATATATAAAAATATAATGTAAAAATAATTCATTTTGAAACAATCAATAGCTAATTTGCCAAATAGTTTTGGTGAAAAACGGACATGGATGCACAGAACAATGCGTGTTTGGAAAAAATATATATAATAACAGTTATAGAAAAAGATCCTATGATAATTTTTGTAAATATAAAATATTATGCTAATTCAGGTACTAGAAAAATAACAAGCTTATCACCTACGAAATCAATATTACTTAAATGCTATGAGACAGATTAAATTTTGTTAATTTTTCTAACCTAAAAATAAATTCCTCAACGAGAATCGAAAAAAACTTGTGTCAAATTCAAACTCAATTAGGTATAATAAATCTCACTTTTGTTCAATATATTGTACGTACTGGCAATATTAGACCTAAATCACTCACCAAACGGGTGGAGTGCATAAATAAAAAGAAAAATAATAATATTAGACAATAAAATCAAAAAGGCTAATAGTAACGTTTAAGTATATCTTTATAGGTATAATGAAAAAAAAGATTGTTTTAATTTTTTAAGATTTTAAAATGATTTTTAAGATAATTCTTCATAAATTTAAATTTTACTGAAAATTTATAATATTTCACGAGACAGACTATTACATTTTGTACAAAGTGTTTTGAAGGACAAACTGACAATATGTTAAATCAGAAATCGTTACATCAGTATTTGTTATAACAATAAGATATACATATATCAAACTAAATGACTATCACATTATATGACAGAATGGACATTTTCAAATAACTTTCATACCTAATTGGTATAACTCCTATTCCTGCATGAACATCAATAATAATTGATAAAAATCTTGATATAACTAATGCTGTATTTTTAAACCTACATTGCTATTTATAATTCAGTATATTTTTGTAAAAACTAACAACAGAATCAAGAAATATTTGGGTATCAGCGCAACCAATTTGAAGCTGCATTTTCACCCAAATATTCAAATGCAAATAGACATTGATACATAAAAAAGTTAAACCATCCATGTGTTGAGTAATTAATTGCAGATTTTTAAGAGATTGCAACATGATTAATTTATTTCATCCGAGCTAGATGATGATGTCAGCTCTCCCGGACTTTTCTCTCTCTTCGAACTGATATCTGCGTCAACTTTGACTCTTTTGGCAGAACTGACTTTATCAATTTCCGTTTCGCTCTCCTCAGCCATCATTTCCTCGGCTGATGAGATTTCTCCGTCTTGATCGGACGATTCCGAGTCTTGCTTACTGTCCATACGATACGCTCTTGGTAGCTTGTCATGTTTCGTTTTGGCTTGCTGCTCCGATATGGCTTCTAATTTAGCCATTTCTTCCTCCTTATCTTTGGTTAGTTTATCCATTTTCGATTCATCCATTTTCCTATCGAAGCCTTCCTTATTCTTCATAGCCAGCTTCATCTTGCGCCTCTGATTCTTCAACTTTTTAGCTATCACCCGTTTCTGATGGTCCAACTGTGGAAACAGATCTGAAAATGAAATAGAACAAGATCGTAAAATACTTGCCAAAGGCATCCATCACAAACATAAGTTTAGTGAGGTAGTTTTTTACTCTTAGTTACTACCCTAAATAAATAAACATTGACAATGACAAACACTAAGGAACTGTTCTATTTTATAGTTGTTAACTTGGTACTCATATCAAGTGTCTACATAGAACCCTTGATATCCATCAGAATGCTCAGAATCGGACAAAACCGTTTGAGGGTCAACAGCACATCATCAGCTCACACGCAACTTCCCCAATTCAGCTTGCTGGACTTCTGTTACAGAAACCTTCGGACGGAGTCGTCAGAGTATAAATAGAAAAAAACAAAAACATTGAAAAAAAAAGAAGACAAAAATAGTTGAGGCTGAAAAGGTGTCAAAGTGATGTCCAAAAATCCATTGAACAAAGTAAAGAACTGGAAAGTTGAGCACAATATTATCACATATATGACATGCAAAGATCATTTCAACTGAACAGGATTCAGATGCATCAGCTCACGGTGGTTTACTGTTGTAATTAAATTAAAAAAAAAAAAAACACTAAAATATATTGAGTTTTACCAGACAGCTGGGATGAAGCTGTACAACCGGTTCGGAGGAACTTTGTGGCATCCACATGCTCCATACTGAGAGCGAACATGGATTTAGTAAGTGTCTAACGGGCTGTTTCACCACCTCTGGATAAGAGACAATCGGATAGACAATCCATCACAAATCTAACGGATAAAAGGAAAATTGCATTTCGCAACTCTATGACAGCTCTATTCCACAGAGAAAGTTCTAGATACGTTATCCGGTGAAAAATGTTTGCGATAAGTATTATATACTATTAACTCTCAAAAATTGTTTAGGTATATTTTGGGTTTGATTTTTTGAGAATGATGAATGTTTTATGATCAAATCTATGATGATATCATATTTTTAAACTATTCGAGACAAAATCGCCGTCAGAGAATATTAATATACAACATTCAACACAGTTGTCAAAATATGTCTGCCAACAAATCATAGACAAGACCACAGAAAAGCATGAAATTACAACGTTGCCACTGCTATCTGTCGGAACGCAATCCGTAAGAAATTTATAGGTGGTGAAATACTCGCTTCAATTTGTTCAACAGATAAATTTATCCTAGAGATATTTGCCTTAAACTTTATCCAGAGGTAGTAAAATAGCCTATAAGTAAATTATATTAATTTGTGAATTTAATACCTTGCTGAATGAAATTCAGCATGTCGTTAACAGAGTTACAGGGTTTTAAACAAGATCAATAAAGCTCATCGAGTCTGTAGAACTTTTAAGATTTAAATCTAGATTTTTTTTAAATTTTCGTTTACTTTAGTTTCTATGAGCCAAAATAACTTATTACTAGGTACTACCACTATTGTACCAACATAAAACATTTCTACATTCTGTCACTACTGTACCAACATGACACATTTCTACATCCTATTACTACTGTACCAAGATAACATACATCTACATTCTACCACTATTGTACCAACATAACACATTTCTACATTCTCTCACTACTGTACCAACATGACACATTTCTACATCCTATTACTACTGTACCAAGATAACATACATCTACATTCTACCACTATTGTACCAACATAACACATTTCTACATTCTCTCACTACTCTACCAACATAACATTTCTACATTATATTTATAAATACAAAATAAAAACGCATCATTTACTATACAGAATTATGAATAACTAATAGGAATGTTGGAATACATTTCATAATTGCTAACTAACACCTAGAATTACATAGATAGATAATTTGTGGAAAAATTACTGTGAGAATTGGCAATAGCCGCTTTGGCTGCATTCATTTCGGCTTCCTGTATAAAGTGGCCCTTGGCAGAGGCCAGCCGCTCTCCGCGGAAGTACACAGCCACAGTATACACCCTTGTATTGGTCGGGCCCACACATTCGATCACTCTGAAAATTGAAACAGCCATTTATTAAAATTAACCTGTACAAACCCCACCGTAGTCGAAGAAGGTAATAAATCAGTGTGTAAAAGAGAAAATTTCTATTATGATGACTCAGCAATGATGTACAGTGTAACAAGGCATTGATGGATATCCATTAGTCGATAAAACTATGGCTATGATATTATTTTATAATGAAAGTAGGTATTATAGTATAAATATGTTATCTTTATAAATACAAAATTGATCATAGTGATTGAAATAAAAATACATTGTATTTACTGGATTTCATAGTACAGTGTTTTTATTAATTCTATATAATCTGGTGCATAGGTGAATACTGTAATACCGGCTGATGAAAGATAAATAAATAAATAATTAATCAGGATCAATATTATTTAAATTAATGAAAAATTTATCTTTAACTTTGTACCAAGATTTCCCCATTCATATTATTATATTATTAGAAAATAAAAAAGTACTCCATTTCGCACTTAATTACAAATATAGGGGGTGTCCATTAATCACGTGAGCTCAAAAGGGGGAGGGGGGGGTCTAGAAAAAAATCACGAAACATCACGTAGGGGGAGGGGGGGTCTAGTGAGAAAATCACGTGCAATTTTTTTATGATTATTTTAAAGTAACACTGTTAAACTTTCAGAAATTTTAAAACCTGACGAAAAATAATCAAAAGTTTCTTAATTCTTTGTACTAAAAAAGTACACATGATTTTCGGGGGGGAGGAAGGGGGTATTATGAAACATCACCAAGGGGGGGGCTAAAAAGTTGCAAAAAAACATCACGTGATTAATGGATGTCCCAATACACATATTTCATATCAATGTATTTGATTATAATAATATGTTGATATTCAATAACAAAAAGTAGAATATTCACCAAATCGCCAAAGCGGGGTCATCAATAGGTAAAATAAAACTCTGACAAATTCTGACAATATATAAAAAGGATCACATCAAAGGTAATTAAATACTCGGAAGTATACTGAAGTTTGTGTGCCAGTGTCGACCATTTCCACTTTCACAATAGAAGTTTTACCTTCTGTAAAATATGTCAAAAATGTATTTGTATTCACTTTGGGTGAGTCCAGATTCATTGCAATAAAAAAGAAATGTCTACAAAAATCGAGGAATTTTGAAAAATGGAAACTAACGACCTCCGGCTTCGTATTTCATTCACGTCTGGTCTAGCGCCTTCTTTGAGAACAGAAATGATCCGTGTCATTTTTGGTTGTCTTATTTTTACAATTGTTTTCCTGTCCCTCGTCCTTGGCCTACATCCATCATTCATCAAGTAAAATTTGCAAAGACATACTTATAAATTGGAATATCCGGCTCGCTTCCGTCCATGGTTCTCAGGGTCAAACAGCACTGCTGGAGCTTGGATTTGGGATCATTCCATTCTTGATTCATGATAAACTCCTGGAGGCGAGGGAAGAGGCACACTGAACAAAACATTGCACAAGCTTCCAACCCCTAAAACAACGAAAAAAAGGAACATAATAATTATTGAACATAAAAAAAGTTGTGCTACTTTAAAACAGAGCAGAAGCACATAATAGGTACCTTTTCAATATAGAGTGATCCCAAAAATGCTTCTAGCAAATCAGCTTTGTCTTTAGTTTTCAGTTCAGCTTTTGGATTGTGATAAACTGCGAAATTTGTCATAGCCAGATCATCACATACGATTGCCTGGGTGCGATTGTTCACCAAAGAACTTCTCAATAGCTAGAAACAACATCAGAAATATTATAAGAATCTTATATTATATAAAAATGTTTAATTTGTATTTAATGGGCTGCCATGGTGTCACTAGATTTCAATAAAACCTAGTCAACTTATCAAGTATCTTACACTAGGTCTAACATTTTAAAAGTAAATTAAGTATGTTTTTTTCTCATTTTATGCTTTGCCATGCTGGTTGGTTACTACTTGCACTTGTGGCAAAGGCAGAGTACAATAGACTCAAAATAAATGGTGGTGCATGTGTCGTACCATGGACTATCGGCATAACTATCAACATGTAATTATCAGTTTTTCATACTTGTACTTTTCCTAAATATCTCATTCAATTTCAATTAAATAAACAAGATAACTCTTTCCGAATATATTACTACTCTTTGGCAGCAAAAGAATGGCTAGTAAGTATATTATAACATTAAAAAAATGACAATTCCTATAGATAATTTATATAAAAATGGATCTTTATTTCTTGTGATCACGGCTTCTGATGATTAAAAAAATTATACAGAACTTTAGAAAATATGCATTATCATTACACAATTATGAATTCAATATTCATAGTTAGGCCAGGACAACGTCAGCCGGGAAAGCTAGTGTGAAATAAAAAAATGAAAACCAACAGAAAGATGTCCTTCATGATGTTCCGGAAAGTGTTTGTAGAGGTACTCCGAAGATATCAGCTGGACTACGGTGTCTCCGAGGAATTCCAGTCTTTGATTAGAGCCCAAAGTCAAGTTGGTGAAGCCCATTGATCTGTCGGTGAATGCACGAGCCAGCAAGCGGATATGCTTATAACGAACACCTATAACAGAAGTACAATTCATAAAATAAAAGATACTATGAGCAAACATAATATTCTTCTTTATACTTGACATTTTGATAACAGTCAGTTTTAATTATGTATCCAAAGTAATCTTCGACAATTAACCACAGAGATACTCTATCATTACCTGAGTTTCAATAAAAGACAATCTTTATAAAGATAGGTAGGATTTTAATCTGGTAGCTTTCTGAATTGACCATAGAAATGGTGAATTTTATATATAAATCATAATAGATTGGTAAGAACTGGATGTCAGGGTCGAAAACTTACAGACTCAAACAATTTAAAAATCACTCTCAGCACTTAGGGGGCGTTCAAGTATTACGTAACGCAATTTGGGGGAGGGGGGGGTCTTGCAAAACGTTACTGTGTGTTACAGGGGCGGGAGGGAGGGTTCGAACAACGCGTCACGTAACGGCTTTTTTTTCTTAAATAAATAAAAATTGGGAAATAAATCTTCCAAGTTGGGCAACTGTTTTCGTTTATGTTTTGCGGGGAATCCCTCGATTGTACCGTACGTCATTTTTATTTTGTTCTCCGAAGTTAAAGCTTTTGGTTGAAACACGTAAAAAGCCGATTCCGACCCGCGCCGACCGGCGCAAAAAATGTTTCTATGCATTTGAATGGGGATACGCACAGCAAAAGCAGAAACCTGCTTTCCGCCATGTCCATTTAATTGCATTGTACGAGAGTTCAGTAAAAAATAGTCTCTTGGATGTTACGTAACATTTAGGGAGGGGGGGGGGAGGGGGGTACAGAAAAACGTTACGGCGCGTTACATGGGGGGGAGGGAGGGTAAAAAATCTTCAAAAATTGCGTTACGTAATACTTGAACGCCCCCTTAAGAGGTTGTTTTGTTTTTAAGAAAAAGGCTTTACTTGTCGCTATACAAAACACAAAATTGAGGCATGGCAAAATAACAGTCAAAATAGTAATGAAAATGTCACAAGATAATAAAGATACAGAATTCATAAAAAAAAAATATCTTACGTTTTTTCTCTTGAAATATCAAAATGGGAAAATCGATTTTTAATAAAAAATGGCAGATAAAATAGGTCATTTAAACTGGTCATTATAGAAAGAAAGAAAGAAGATTTGTTGTATAATATTACAGTATTTAACTTACCAATAGAATCTTCAAATTCTGTTAACTTCTGAAGGAACGGATACTGGGCAATCCATTTTCTGTCACCCAGGGGCTCTTGTTCTTGCAACAGATGCATTCTCGGTTTGTCCCAACATCCCAACTGCTTGGGATCATCTTGCCACAGAGCCAAAGAGAACACACGGTCAGCTACCTGTTGGCCATTTTATCCACATTAATGATAACCCAAGTCCATCCAATTTGTAACAGGCCAACCCTGATAGAAATTTCATGTGACAAAAAATACTTAGATAAATTCTAACCTAACCAGGAGTCGATCCTGGGACCTCTTGATGTGAAATCTAAGCCACTAGGCTACCGAGGTCAGTTGCTCCTTTATTTATAAGATAAATGATACAAAAAATATTGTTTATTGTATTTTATCATCCTTAGGTCGATTCGAACACTTGGAATCGTCATTTGAACATCGTTTATCCAATAAAAAAAATAGAAAATAAGACAAAACCAAGACAAAGCATAGACATATAAATATACATGGAAAATAAACATAGAAGGTACGGACAGCAAAAATACCAGTAAAGTATATACCCAAATGTTGATAGCGAGTAAGTGAGAAGAAAAAGACCAACGAAAACATATGTTATGTAGACAGAAAAACAGATAATAATAGACTTATTATGTAGACTCAGCTGTGGGCTAAGGGTGAGGGACAGGTATTAGGGATCGGCAATGAGAGGCACAACTTGAAGGATGTAAATAGTACACATTTTTTTTCAGCTATACTCTTATCATGTTTTGTTTAAAAACTCATAAAATAACATAATAATATAACACTTGTCTATACAAAGGTGTCAGTATAGCCGGCGGAACTTATTGCCTGAGGCAATTTTTTCCAGTCAACCGGTCCCGTCCAATCTGAGAGAGGCCAACCCCGGGTAGAAATTTCAAGTAAAAAACACTTAGAAAAACTCTGACCCGACCGGGAATCGAACCCGGGACCTCGGATCTGAAGTCCATGCTAGTACAACTAGGCTACCTAGGTCGGTACATACCTCGATTCCTCCATCTAAGAACAACGCGCCCATAAGAGCCTCAAAGCAGTTGGCCATAGCGTGACGGAGTTCTAGATCGTGACACAAGTCTGAACCGTGAGCGTACAGCATGAAATTTTCCAGTCCCAGTTTCTGAAATCATTTAATAAAAATACAGATTTATATTTAAGAGAATAAAGCGGAACCTGTCAGAACAAACATGATTTGTTCCAGATTCTAACTGGTTATGCAAAACAATTTTTCTCATACACATCAATGTAAAATACGATAAAGCATTCCATGCGAAAAGATACTATTTTTTTTAAATAAAATTAGGTCTTATAATTGTTAAGGAGTTTAACAACTTGGAATACAATTATAATACAATAAAAAAGGGAATGAAAATATACATTTATAACAAATAGTGGTTGGTAGACTAGCAGTTCAGTAAACGATTTTCGTTCTGAAAGTTGTGGGTTTGATTCTCGGTGCTGAGTATCTTCCTCTTTAAGTATGACTGTCATATCATGGGTTTTTTGCCAGGAACATTTTATACCTTGCACATAAATAAATTCCAGTAACGTCCGAGTACAAGTTTGAAAAAATGTGTGAACGAAACGAACACTAAGCACAAAGTAACGCACAGATGCCTAAGACGTAGCACACAAGTAAATGTCTTGAAAACGGGACTTGCCTCTATGCGAAACTAAGGGGGCATTGTGACACATTAAGAGCAACTTTTTCACATTTTTATTTCGTTACGAGCTGACCCATCGAACTTCGTCCCGCAACTTTTACTGGTGTTCTTATTGTCCATACTATTTGTGTAATTGTTTGTTATAAAATCACTGTTAAAAATAAAAAAGTCAATAAAACATTGTTGGGTAACATAACATAGCTAATATACCTACATGACTACTCACTGTGAAAAAATCAAAGTTATGAGGTTCTAATAATATATTTATAATTACGTCGACAACATAACCGCCATCTGTGGAAACATAGGGAAAACATTGATCTATAGAATCTTTTTGCCAAAATATCAATCTACCAGACATCTCCCTATTTCCCCAACAGATGGCAGTGGCAGTACCGGTTAGAAAATCTGATCCATACTAACTTTAATTTTATATTTTATATCATTTCTTATTCATTTATTCAACTTTTTATTAGTTATTCTGTTATCCGGAGCGGAGAAGAATCCAATAAATCAAACATCGGAAGAATCCGTTCAGCCGATCTCAAGTTATACGTGTTCGCATTAACCCGACTTTCATTTATATTAGAGATTTTGAGAGATGTTTGTTTGTAGGGGGTTCTACCGTATTCTTAATGATAAAGAAATCTTTTATACCTTAGCCAACTGAGCCAAGTGCTGGTTTTGAACAATGGCTGCACGATATGTGGCTAGACCACCTTCCTCCAAAGACGGGAACATTCTAAACAAGTGTATGGAAGATATAAACTCCACCACAGCATCCCCCAGGAATTCCAGCCTTTCGTTATGGTTTATGGCCGACTCTGTCTCCTTCTTCTTGCCAAATCTCGACATGATATTGATCAAAGTGTTGATTCCTGAAACAAACCAAACACCCATTCAACTTATTAAATGAAAGGAAAAAAATAGAAGGCATTGTTTGGGCATGTTGAAAGAATGGGTGATAATAGAATAATGGAAAGTTTGACCAAGAATGATATGGTTTCAACATACCAAGGGAGGTCAGGTTGGGAGTAAAAGGAAAAATAGAGGTTGTATGAGAAATGTTATGTCACGCCATAGATTTTTATATATAACTACCTAGATGGAGTACTTCTAAATCTTTTCATAATAAAAAAATGAAGCCGCATTGGCCGGCAATTTTGACAGTACGGCAGTCAAAACGGAATGTAAAAAATTATGTTAACATTTAGAAAGAAACTTAAAAATGATCACATATAAACGCAAGTCGCGATTCTAGGTTATTGTATAGAATTCTGTGTGTCAGGCAAAGAAGTGTGCTTGAATAAAAAAAGAGTAGAGATCCATTCTCTCTGCCTACTGCTTAAAAAATACAGGCCGATGGGTAAAAAAATATAATGGCTATTTTTTTTCAACTGCGCATGTACTGCACAATTGTTTTTTTTTCTGTAGGTTTGCCCTAGCACAGGCCCAAAACCAAAACCGTCGTCAATGATTTATTTTTTATAAATTTAAATGATTTATTTTTTATAAATTATTTTCTTATAAATAACATACGACGACGAGACCCTAAAATAATAGTGGGCGAATATTGCGTCTCTCTGACGCATAGATATTATTATATTTTCCATAGACAATATAATAATATTGTTGATATTGAAACTCTGACGTATATTCGAAAATTGACATGGACGAAGTATTGACGATTTCTATGATCAAACGCGGATAGTTTCCATGGTAACTGACATAAATACTATCTATCTGTTGTTTGTTTATTGAAATGCGGATAAGGATAGAATATTAAATGCGGTTAATTGACGGATAGCGTTTAACTGATTACTACAGATAGGTTATTGAAACTAGCCGTTAGTGTTGTGTCGTCAATTAAATAAATAAATAGAATGAGCTTTTGACTATATTTCCCTTTAACCACACAAACTTTTGCACAGGATAAAAAGATTTTAAAAGAGAATTTAGTGTAAATATATAAAAATCAAGCAAATGCCGAAGACCAAATATACATTTGATCAAAAGAAAATATGTTTTTAGCACTAACAATATTTTTGAGACTCTTTTAAGGATTGGGTTCAAATTCGTTAAAAAGTTCACCTCTCTTCCTTATATTCATGTAGTGGATCCGTCTGTCCCCATACTCGGGCTGCCTGATTCCGCAGTTGGTCAGGCTGTTGCGGGCGTGATCCCTGTTGGTGCCGTAATTCTCCCTGTAGGAGGGGTGGGTCAGGGCCAATTGGAGCAGAGAACGGTTCTGGAACTTGTATTGGATGGTGTCCTCCAACATGTGCAGGGATTTGTGGAAACGCAAGTGACTTATTAGCACGGGCATCAACATTGCATGCTGAAAACAATATTATCAAATCAATGCAATATATCCATCAATTTGTAAAAGAATGTTGAAAATTACACAACAAAGCCTATGTATAAAATTTTGTGTACAACAATCTGACACCGACTCAAGTGATCAAAATAAATGATTTGAGAGTTGTACAAAATTTGGCACTTGGTGTAAATTTTGATGAAATAGATTATTTGGATAAATATACAATAACATAAGCCTATAGGTCCTTTCGAGAGAGAGAGAGAGGAAGCAATGGATTATTATGGTGAAGTGGTTTGTAGACTTGTGGTATCACTTGACGGCTTTCATTGAAGGTCGTGGGTTGGAATCCCGGTGCTGACCATTTCCACTTTCACAACACAAGCTTTACTTTATGTGAAAGATGTCGAAAGTGTATTTGGAGAGCCCAGATTCATTTAAAAAATGTATGTAGGATATAGGTACGTTGCTTTTTTATAATATTTATTTGAAATGAGTTAACATACGGCTACCATCCACTTCGAAAATTACTAAATGGATTTTTCATGAGAAATCATAACAATAAGGTTTATAACGGGTTTAAATGTAGCAAAATGACCTGTTAGGAGGGACTTTTTGATAAGATTTAAAGCAAAACAATACATATATTTTGTATTGTCAAAAATGTGCATTTTTTATTGTTCTGCTTCTGGCGAGTCTATGTACCTAGTGAAGGTCAATGGACGATGATAATTGAAATAAATAAATAAATACCAATGAGAACTAAACTTGGGACTAGAAGTTCGGAATGTTTGCGTCAAGAGCAATGTAGAAAAAAGAGTAAATCTATATAATAATTCAGAAATGTTTGTGTGCTTTCTATCGTATATGTGAACATCACGCCTAAACGGCTGAACCGATTTCACTAATTATTTTTTTGTCGTGTTGGCTTTTATTAGTAGAAGGTTCTTATGAAAGAAAAAATTAAGAAAGTTGCGTGGTAAATCTACATAATAATTTAGAAATGTTTTTTTATTAGCTTTTTACTCAATGTCATCGCATCACGCCTAAACGGCTGAACCGATTTCACTGATTCTTTTTTTGTCGTGTTGGCTTTTATCAGTAGAAGGTTCTTATGAAATAAAAAATTAAGAAAGTTGCGTGGTAAATTGGGAAATTAAATAAAACTCGCATTAGCCCCTCCTCTATCTAAATAATAATTCAGAAATGTTTTTTTATTTTGCTTTTTACCGTATGTCATAGCATCACGCTCAAAATACAAATGCTACGTCAGATATAAATCTGCACAGAGCCGTGCAAAATGCCGGAGAAGGTTCTTTAATACAATTTGCTGCATTAACTTTAATATATTTAGAGCTAATTAAAAAACCCCATTTTTTAGGATCTTCATACAAAATTTTAATAAACATTAAAAGTGTCGTTCTTCTTTTTCTGTGCTTATGTCAGTTATAGAGGTCTACAAAGCAATGGGAAGCTAGACTAGAACCTGTTTAATTACCTACCGATCAAGCCTGACAATCGGAATCAAAAACGTAAAGCAAGACGGGTATAAGCTAGTTTCAAAATAAAATGTTCTCTTACCTGCACCACATCACACATCAAGCCGGTCTTATAAAATCCCTTGGAGGAAACGGCGACCGTGACGTCCCTCTTCATTTTGGACTGCGTCCTCATGTCCTGCAGCGAAGCCTCTTTCCTCTCCAACTTCCTCTTGTCGTCGTACGATGGTTTGGCCAAGTTGGCAACCAAGTGTCGGAACTTCACATATTCTCTCCAAGCTTTCTTATATCTGCAATCAGAATACAAATTAGCAATGTACGATTTGAAGGAAAGTTATAACACAAAGCAAGATTTAAAAAAAAAAAATGTAACAATTGATTCAAATGTTTGTGAATGTTGACTTATACAATATTTTCAATAAACTCTCTTGATGGATCCATCATGATCGTTTTTTTACAGAGTTAACATCCATTCAATATTCCCAAATGGTAGAAGAATTTTGAGAAGGTGTAAAAAATCCTTTTAACTCAAAAATAACATCCAGATTTTCCTTTGTCTTAGATGAATTATTATTCATAATGTATCTTCAGTCATGTGGCTATTAGATAAAGAAACCAATTTTCGTTTCTGCGCTTCCAAAAAGATTACTAATAATACTTGTACTCAGTGAGTAAAATACTCAGCGGCCATCTTGGATTAATTTCAAATAAATCTAATAAGGGTGCATTGAAACTAAACAAACATAGAGCCATAGCTGAAAAAGACGAGTATATTTTCTTGATTGTTGATATGGTCACCAAGGAACTAACAATGAGAAAGAACCGTCATCACCTACTAATTAGTTTTAGCATGTTACTGTTTATGTGGTGTCCAGTATCAACCATAAAAGCAAGTACGCTCTGTTTCTAGATTCAGCTCTATGTTAGTTTGATGTAAATGCACACTTAAATGAGTATTTCCAGATCTAGAAATGCTCTTAGAGTGGCGCAATATAAATTGCCTTATTATTACTAACAATAAGTGTGTAAAGTTTTCAATAAAAAGTTGATAATAAAACTCACTCGAAATTTCCCGCATAGCTTAACTGAGGTGGTCTTATTCCAAAATGCACAATTTCGGGATACAGCAACGCCTCCAACTTTTCGTCCGAAGCCTTGGAAGTATCAGCCTTGAATTCTCTCAGTTTCTTCTTATCCTCGTCTGTCAGGGTTCTGTCCAGTTGGTCCACCCTCAAGGAGCAAGGTTTTTTGCCAGGATATGTGACGATCATACCTTAACGGGAAACAAAATATTATTACTATTGAATGCCATCAAGCAGGCAGCTTAAGGCTGATGACAAGTTGTCAAGCCCGCTCTTAAATTAACGAATTAGTCCTATCTGCAATAATCAGCTCAGCAGACAACCTGTTCCATTCATCCACAACTCTATTCTCAAGGAAATATGTTTAAGCGTTCTGAGTAAACCTGACCAATTTCATCCTGTGTCCCTCCAATACTCATTATGGCTTCTGTGGAAAATGGTTATTAACTCTGGACAGTCATAGTGGTCATTCAATATTTTGTACGTTTCCGTTAGATCCCCTCTCAGTCTCCTCTCCTTAGTGTCTCGAGATGAATTTCATACGACATATCACCAAGCCCTGCTGCCATCTTGGTAAATAATTGTCTCTGCACTTTTTCAACATCTGTACATCCTTTTCAAAGTATAGATACTTATATAAAATTTGAATATAAGAATGCATTTAACAATTGTTTTTCGCGTAAATTAAATAAAAGATGTAGCAGGTACCTCTAACGCCATCTACGAAACCCTGCCACTCCCTCTCGTTGGAGTACCTCAAGGAATCGAGGGATGCAGGCTGCACTAGTTCCCCACCAGACTTGAGCAGATGCTTCAACACTTCACAGATGGAGAGAACTTCTCCGCCTCCTCCACCAATCTCTCGCTCCCATCTCGGAAGCAGATGGAATTGGGAGCAACCCTCGCTGTCGTGTTTCCCAATGTCCAAATCCACTAACTCCAGAATCTCGCGGAACAGAAATTCTTCTACAAAACAAAAATAACAATTATAAAGATAGGAGCGTAAAGCGATCACACTAAGTCAGCCTTCGAAACAGCATGAGAAAAGGGTTTTAAGCCCGTAATGGTTCAAATTTATTAAAATTTTTAATCTGAACATCAATGACTAATTAATTTAATGTAATAATAGCATCAAATGTCATTTTAAAAACAGGAAACCAACGCCAGACAAAAATTATAAGCGGGGATAAAAGAAACATTCTGAGCTGATCAAAATTTTAATCAGAGACCTTAAGGTTAGAAATCTAGAATAATATGGAGGTCTGTTTATGTCGCATTCTTTCTCACTTAGAACTTTTTGCAAACTAACAAAATGGAAATACACAGGGTGACCCCAAATATAAAAAACAAATGGTAGTTCCAATGGTGTCGATTGTAGTACTAGTTAAGCATCGGAAATATGCTCGAGATCGACTTTATGCGTATCCACAAGGTTTTTTAAATAGAAACTTCCGTACTTTGACAGTTCACAGTGGCCATATTGCTGATGTGAAATATATACAATTGGCTGTCACTTATTTTATTTATTTTTCCAAGTTAAAACGATGAATTAAAGGTTTAACAATATGTGCGGGTATTCCGTTTGAACAACATTAGCTTGTTTAACAGTCACCTAGATCCATATTCTCACTACCCTAGATTTTTCTAAATCTGATGGATTGTTTCCGGTATCATAGAGTTGAGAGAGTTTTAAATCGGTCTTACCAAAGACATCCAACTCTTCGATGGTGTAATTGGGTGGAGCCTGTTCTTCAATATAAGTGATGGTGTACTCGATGTTGAATCTGATGACTTTGCAAGGTGGCAGCTTTTCCAGGGGATAATGGCTCAGCAGGGAAAATCCCGAGAACAGGAACTCGTGTTCGTCATGCTTGATTACCGTCAGAGTCTTGATGAGGAAATTTGTCGGGGGTGATATAGTTATCCTGCAGACAAACATTACAATAAATCATTTTTTTACCTTTTTGACCTTTTGATAAGGACTGAAAATGCTTAAAGATAATGAATATGTAACAACTAATGACTCTAAAAATTCATTACTGATATTCCATTTAAAAATTGAACATCAGTAATGAATTGTTAGAGTAATTAGTTGTTACATATTCGTTAAGATCTAGTCCTGAAAAATGGTCACAAGAATCTAGACATAATTAGTTTAAATAAACCCCTGTCAATTAGTTTAGTAGCTAAATTAAATGCTACTTGACAAACGTCATTTTTTTCTATAGTATAAAAATGGTATTAGCTAATGAATACAGATTCACACGCATTAAGCAATGGCCAGTGACCCATGCAACACCACCTATATAAGAAGGCCTTAGTGCAGCGTCACATCGGGAGGCCCACCGTTTGCTTGTCTATATCTGTATGTACTTACCTGTACACTATGATATCTGTCTACACGCCGGCGGCCGTGACGCGAGAGGCCAAAAATGGATGCCAGCACTAAGGCCTTCTTATATAGGTGGTGTTGTGACCCATGGTGGAAGACTAAGAAAATGGAACAAAATGCACTGGCCAATATACTCGACCATGTATTTATTTATTCATTCTCATCCCTAGGCATCTAAATTTTATGTAGGTGTTCAGACACGTTTGTTACTAAAATATTCGACCAATGTGAATTACGCTTTAAAGATGAAAGTGTGTTATATTCTGTATTTACATAATTTAAAAAAAATAAATAAAATATACAAATTAAACAAGATTCAGAATAATTTATTTTTCAATCATAATAATAGGTTACGAAACTTATATTTCTACTACAAAGTATTCAATATTATTGGAATGAGTTTTTAATTAAATAAATAGTGTTAAATTTTCGAAACACTCTCGTGAGACCTTGTGGAACTCCATTATAAAATGTAAATGAATAAAAAAAAATTTATAAATAAAATGTAAATGAATAAAAAAAAAATTTTTAATCATTTACATTTTAAATTGTGTTAATACGAACATACCTGTAGTGGTACAGTTTATCTATGTTATTAGTTTGTGGGTCGCAAGGCGGTGGTCTGTTCTCGCCAATATAAATCCCATGGCGTATCCCCTGCTTTCTGGTACGTGCTGAACATCTGCACAGTGGACCGTCGTTCATCTCTCCGGGATCGTTGTACCTAAACACGTAACATTGTTAATATAAAAAGTGAAAAATAAAAAAAACAGCAATAGAAGATGGTCGTAAGCTTGTAGTGGTACAAATTTGAAAAAATTATCATAACAGTAGTATTTAGGGACCTCTGATCGAGTATTAAAATAAATATTTCGAAATATAATATTTCCGATGGACTGGATTACTATTATTGTCATAGCAACAAATATTGACAGAGATGAAAAATATTTTCCATAGTTGAAAATTTCCCATGCCATGTGTAAGAAAAATATTTCATGAGTTTTTTAATGAAAATACCCTGTTTACTGTCCTATTATAAAATAGAATTACCAAGTATTAAAAAGCTAGTCAATTAGGATAGATATAAATTTAACAGAGTGAGTCTCAGAAGATTGAACTAAAGGCAGAATCTAACAAAATCTTTAAACCATTTTCATATCTAAGGTATAATGAGGATAACAGAAAAACACAGAAAATCTCAGCAACCAAAAACACAACACAACAAAATTGTCTTTGCTTTTCCAAAGTTCTGTAGAGTAGGAAGAAAATTAACTGTCCGCTTTTTATATTTTTATATAAGTGCCATTGTTTGGTTTAAATAGTTGTTTATATGTTCCAGTGGGCAGTTCATTTTTTCGCACTCTTCATTAACTGAAAAATTCGTTAGCTAAATTCAAATTGTCTATGACTGATCTAGGAATGTCCAAATCAAAAATAAAATGATCCTTTTAAAAATTATTAATTGGAATAGCATCATTGGCTTCATCATTCTTTTGGATTTAATGCCATTACATAAAAAAAAAGATTATTTAAAAAGCCCGCCAATTGGGTAAAGTTTATTTATCCAATAAAGAGTTTATTTATTATTAACAAGATGACCCGTCAAACTTCGTTCAACATCTTCGTACGATTATTCTTTCCAAAATATCTGCTTACTTTCTGAAACATCATGGGAAATAGAAAAAATTACTAATCAAACAAACAAAAAATTCAAAAATCCGATGACAAACGGCATAACCTGTAAAACCATCACTTTTTATTGACTTTCTGCTTTTTAATTTTTAAAAAAATATTCGCTTAAAATATGCTTGAATGTAAAAAAATATTTATCAAAGCTTGAAATAAATTCTGTCAAATATTTCGTACCGGTGCCGGTGCAGTTGTTGTGAAACTCAAAGCTTATCGTAAATAAAAATGGTGTTTTTATGAAATTTTCAAAGGTGGCGTTGTTGTTAGGAAGTCCGTCCCATACTAACTTTAATATTATATTTTACATTATTTGTTACCCATTTTTCATTTTATTATTCTGTTATTCGGAGCGGAGAAGAATCCAATAAACTAACCATCATAAAAATCTGTTTGGTCAATCTCGAGTTATAAGTGTTCGCACTAACCCGACTTTCTTTTATATTAGAGAGATATTTCAAGGTGTTGAATGGTATGGTAACATATCTGAAGCCCAGTGAAAGACAGTAAACAATAAGCATTAATCCATAGAGATGACAGAAATAGAAAAATAAAATAGCTACCATAACTCGGGATGCAGTCTTCGAGGGTGCTTCTGTTTCCTTTGCAATTCCTGCAGAGTGTGGTCCACTTTATCATTGTCGCTGTCGTCCGAGGAGTCCGACGAACAATCACTGCTTTGACTTGCAGCTTCACCTGTATCATAAATAACAAAGATATGTAGTATTATTTATTACTAGCAGATATCTGGCTATTACAATTTTTTTTAATAATCTAAAACCATCTTCACATTCTTAGCTTTCTAATGAAATCGGTTTAAGCCACATTGGTTTGAAAGTCTATAACGGACACAGGTAGAAATTCTAAGGAAAAAATTTCTTACATGAAAAGGAATTAAACTCAGGACAAGTAGGCTACCAAGGTCAGTAAAAAAAAAACCACTAGCGGTATTATTATATTATATTTTCTAGCCAACTGGTCCCGTCCAATCTGAGACGGGCCAACCATGTTTAAAGTTTTAAGTGAAAGAAACACATAGAAAACTTTGACCCGACCGAGTTTGAACCCGAGACCTCTTGATCAGTAGTTCATTCTTTTCGCCAAACCAAAACAAGCAACAGAAAATATACAATGATAGATGTTCACAATCACTCCATTACTACTATTTACAATCGCTCTAAGTGAATGACATCTACTTTTGACAAAAGTGAAATTTGAGTTAATTTTTTCATTTTTTTTTTTTATAAAATGAATCTGTGCTCACTCAAAGTGAACACAAATACACTCCTTGACTCTTTCACAGTAAGCTACTTAAAGCTTGTGTCATGAAAGATGAAGATGGTCGGCACCTGGGATCGAACCACGACGTCCGCACCAAACAGTACGAAAGCCGGCGTTGTAACCGCTAGTCTACCAACCACTTGGAAGTTCCACTTCACTTATAACAAAGTGTAACTATTAATACAAGAATTTTGCAATTTTAAATTAAAAACAGCAACAAGTAGAAGGATGATGGCAAAATGAAAGAAATTTGAACCAAGTTTTTAACACTGATAATCAAGTGACGTAACACTTGAACTAAGGACTCCTTTCTAATATTTATATTAAAAATAAAAAAGAATTTAACTTACTTTTGTGTTTACACAATTTGAGTTTTTGACAGCGTGGCGGGGGCAGGACTTCCGTTCCGGGAGCAGGTCTTGCTTTTCTGCCTCTCTCAATCAGTTTCTCTGTCACGGTTTCAATCAGCTTCTTCCCCTTACCAGTGTTCATCATCACATTTTTCTTTCCTTCCACCGGAGTGTAAAAAAGATCAGCGGGTGAACTACGATACCAGCGCTCGGATACCTATAAATCAGATTTTGAAAATATCAATCAATTTTAAGTAACAATTTATTTCATTACTTAAGAAATCAACAGGATATTTGATACCATTAAAAATAACCTTGAATTTGTAGTCATCCTAATAGAAAATATAATTACTCTTCTATTTTAACTGAGACTATTTTAAAGAATATATCAACTAATGACTGATGATTCACTAATGATGTTCGTTTTTAAACGGTATGAACAAACCACCATGGGCTTACGACCGTCATCTACTATTATTTCAAAGGTTGACTTAGTGCGATCACTTTACGTTAACAATATTCACCACTAGGTCATGTTTAAATCCCCGAAACTCTTAATAATCTAGTCCATTTTGTTTCCATTGATTTAGTGCATGGTTTTAGATAATTGGGCACTCAAAAGTTGGGAGGAGATTCATACAAGACAACATTCTCCAACAGATTTCATCAACATGTTTTTTCCCTTCATTAATGCATACTTTTGGATTGCCAATATTGAAAAAAAAAATGCATACTTTATCAATACGTAAATTGCATCTTGGATCACTCTGACTCACCCTATAAAATGTTAGGTAATGAAAACAAGACATGTATACGAACCTCATCAAGTTCCGAGTCTTCGCATTTATCTATAGTTTCAAATAGTTCCTCGGTCGGAGTGGCCACTCTTTCTCTGTAAAAATATTTATAATGACCAATCTATGTAAGATATAAATTCGAAAAACTCAAGACCATAAAAACATCTTACCGTGAATTAGACTTGACATTCTCAGGTTGTGTTGATATCCTGCTGCGTGTTTCTCTGTCTCTTCTATGAGAAATACTCGAACTACGGGACGAATTATAAGACTGTCTGCTTCTCACTGATGATCTCGATGGTGAACGGTCTGATTTTCTCGGCGATACACGTCTGCGATATTTATCCCTGGAGCGTGAACGTCTGCTGGTCCTATCTCTGGATCGAGAACGATATTTACTACTACGCGATCTCTCTGGGGTTCGACGTCTATTATCAGAATATCTAACATCTTCACGGCTTCTGTAACGCGATGATGATGCCGAGCTTATAGAACTGTATTTCGACTCCAGGCTAGGAGACCTGCGTCTTTCATATTTCGGTACGCTGCCATCTACAATATCTCTTCTTCTGGTTTCTCTTGATTCTGAATATCTCGTACTGTTTCGATCGTAATAGTTTTTGGCTTCTTTATTATACTTGGAATCTAAATCACGTCCAGCATTCGCAGGACGTCCGTCTTTATAGGGATAACTTTGATTTCTTTCTTTGATTTTTAGTCTAGATTGTTCTTCATAATAATTGGAAGGTTTAGGTGCGGGAGTTGGCGGCGTATTGCGAGGGAAATATTCTCTATTTGGAAAATTTGATTGTGGATACGCGATAGCGCTCGTTGTAGAAATAGGCGGCGGAAAAGATGTATCAATTGGCGGTGGTGGAGGGTAGGGTAACGTGTAATTAATTCCCGTAGGACTGAAGGGAGGCGTAATTTGCGGAGGTGGCACTGTAAAACGTTGTGCCCCGACATTCGCCAAAGGCGGTGGTGGTATATTTGTTGGCATAAACTGATAATAGTTGTTGTAGTATCCCTCGGCCATCTTTTCAATTTTGTGAACTTTTCAGTTAGTATAGAAACAAAATTTATAACATGATTAAATATAAAATAATATCAGCTATCAACCGATTCCGCAATTATTTATCGAAAACTTCGAGACACTTAACCTAAAAATACTATGACTACGAATGACAAACTCACAAACTGACAGGTAAATACGAATGTACTTTTTATAAGTAGGTACTTATCATTCCATAATGGAACGCAATGTTTTTATTGCTTTATGGTTTAACGTGTTTTCTTTTCCAAGAAATGCGCCATAGATAAAAGAAAATAATAACTATACTGATGTTTGAGCCCCAATTCTCTGTTTTATCGGAAGATAATCACGGTAGTAAAGTGAGTATTACACAATACATTTTGTATGCGAAACGTGTATAGCTCCGCTACAGAAATAAATCTAGAAACAAATGCGATTCTCGCATTCGATACATATAGAGGTTTTTCATACAAAATGTATCGTATTATAGGGTCAGAACACGTAGAAAGCCGATTCCGATCCGCGCCGACCGGCGCAAAGAATGTTGCTATGCATTTGAATGAGGATACCCACAGAAAAAGCAGGAACCCAACGCAGGAAATAATTCATTGCTAAATTTTTCTCTAACAAGCACTCCGGTAAATGCAAAATTTGATCAACATTTCTCTCGACACTCGATTATTTATAATATTTTAAACATATTTGAACGTACTAAATTACATCTCAAAATAAATTAAAATTTATATATATTATGTAGAATGACCAGCGGATTTGTTTTCAAGACGAATTACTGTACTCTTTTTTATTCCCTCCACTTTCCTTTCTTGAAAATGGAAATCCTTAACCAATATTTCTTCTTCTTCTTCCTCTTTTTCTAAGTCTGAGTAATAATAATAAGGCATTTGAAGAATATTCTTGCCCCAAAATGGAAAAATGTATTGATAGGTATACGAAAAATCAGTTCATTCCTATGCATCTTCCTATTCATTTTTATAAAAAAAATGGCACACTTTGACTTTACGTAAAAGGAAAGAAAAGCAGGACATGTACCTTTCACAAAGATATAGCCTAATGTTTCCTGAGACAATTTTTTTCTAGCCAACCAGTCCCATCCAATAGACCATTAAAGGATGACGTCATCTGACATTCGGCTGGATGCAAAATGGCGGCTATGGCGACACACACCACACATACAATAGTGATGGGTTTATGTATAAACACACTCATACCAACTCTTAAACTTTTTGTGTATGTTTCTTTTTACATTAAGTAGTATTGCCTCAGCACAGACTCTCATCTAGTGAGGTAATAAACACTTTATACAAATTATGTAATTGTAAAATGCTTATGTTTTTTTGTATTTTTTGGGAATAAAATAAATAAAAATAATAAATGTTTATGCCTCCCGGCTAATGTCAAAATCCACGTGGCCGTTAATGGTCTATATGAGGCAGGTATAAAAATTTCAAGTGAAGAACACAAAAACTTTGACCTGACCAGGAATCAAACTCGGAACCTCTAATATGGGGTAAAAAACGAGATGGTTTTTTCATCAGGCCAATAGAAATGGCTGAATAAAAATAAAAAGATTTTAGACGACTAGCAGTTCTTTATTAATTCAACATTTATTTTTGTACTTGAACATGTTACAAACATACTTTGTTGAACAATTTCAATTCATCTCCCAAAAAGTACATATTGGGTCCATTTTTATACATTCTTGCACTTCCAAAACATTCAACGTCGTCATAAAATATTGCATACTGTCCTGGAGTTAAGGATCTTAGTGGCGTCTCCAATCTGACAGTTAATCCAGGATTGTTGGTCTTGATAAGGGAGCACTTGACGAATGGCTTGGTATGCTGATACCTAAACAGGCATTCAAACACTCCGTCGTTTTGTAATTCATCAGGTTCTTTATTTATCCAATTGGGTGGCTCAGTAATAACTAATGATTTTTTCAATGCTGGATGATTGGTATCCGATACCTGGAAAGTTAATACAGATCAGATTAAAATCTTATGCCCAGACGCATAAATGGGAACAAAGCTAAAGAAGAAACATCAGTACTATCAGTTTGAAGAAATTGGTGAATTCATTTGTGGTGTCCCAAAATAATAACAGAAAGGCGCGCAACTTTGAGGTCGGCCCAGAGCCTCTTCTCTGAAGTGGAGGAGGTCCGCAGACGAACCCCTACGCGTTACGGTGATCGCGCTTTGTGCGTGGTGGGGCCCAAACTATGGAATGCTCTCCCTCTGAGTTTAAGGCAAGCCGAAACAGTTGACAAGTTTAAGAAATTCTTAAAGACCCATTTTTTTCGGATGTCTTACTGATGTTTTGTATTAAATTTGCATTCTTCCAATCCATATTGACTATTACAAGTATCTATGATGATTTCACATATTTTACAACATGACGAACCTTGTGGGATCATTGCCATTTCATTATGTTTTGACAAGCGTAATTGGTGATTATTACTCTTTTCTTTTTATGTGAGGCGCCCTTGAGGTGAAGATATTTCACTAAACGGCGCCATAAAAGTTGTCCAAATATTATTATTATTATAAAGCTAATTAATTATAATTTTCAAAAAAAAAACTTCAATTAAAATTCCCAATAATGTTGAAAGAATGGATGCAAATAGAATTAATAATAAGGCTGGAAGAAAAGGTGTAAGATGAAATGGTAAACAGAAAATTACGTGGATCAAACAAACAGGTACCTTAAGGAAGGCCAGGACAGAGGTAAAACAAATTGGAGACGTTGTATTACAGTGGAAGAAGCGAAAGAAGTGCGCTTGGATGGAAAATAGTGGAGGTCCATTTTCTGCCTAGCCCTTAAGGGACACAGCGTTAAGGGTAAACATTTAAGATCTTGTAGCCATTTATGTTAAATTTATTGGGTACTAGCTGTCAGCTGACCCGCCCGTCGCCCGTCGGACTTCCACCTAATTCAGAATAAACAAATTATTTTACTTATTACATGAATTACATACAGTTTATGACATAAAAACTTAATTAAAATTAGCTAATAATTTATTTCATTATATAATATGGTATGATTATTGTTGTTTCAAATGCGGGATGAAGTTCGACGGGTCATAAGTTTGTAATAAAAAATAATATATTCCTCTATAGATGTGTAAGTTTTAAAGAAATCTAAGAGATGGCGGTCTGGTAGAAAACAAATTACATATTATTGTGATACACGTTACGATATTCTATATGTTGTTGAAAGAATAGATGTCAATCAAAACCAATTTTTACCGAATTATTATGAGAAGATATTTCATTTCTGTACAAGATTCATTCTGTCTATAGTGTTATATAAACAAAAAAAAATATTATCAATATTTGGGAGAAAACCATAATGAATTCAACTGACATAGATTTGCACTTAAATAAAAAAAAATATCTTAAAATTACATTTTAGTTTATTACAATAAACTATCAAAAGCACATTTGTATCACTGATACTTACAACTATAATCGAATTGTCTGTTTCATTTTTATAAAGAATAAAATAGCTTTTGTTCAAGCCGCCGATTCTAGCTCTCTGTCCTAATGTCCATTCATGAAAGCCATTGTGAGATCCAAGCACTTTTCCCGTATCAAAATCTATGAACTTTCCAGGTTTTGCCACTATGTACTAAAATAAAAAACAACTTTATAATATTAACAAGTCTTATAAAATATTTTGAAATTATAGTTTATAGCTGCAGAAACAACAATAGAGGATTTTTATCAACATAATCATATAAAAATAGAGACAAATCAATACAATACAAGATGGAACAAAAAGATAAAAATACACTGTACTTCTGAAATGAAATTCCTCCATTTTCTTTTCCCTACAAAACATAATCCCGTGCTGTCTCTCTTTGAAGCCACATTTAACAGTCCTTGCTCTTTGGCCAAAGCCCTCACATCCACTTTCAATATATTAGCTAGCGGAAACATGGTTCTTCGTAATGGTAATTGTGGAACTTGAGACAGGAAGAATGTTTGATCCTTGGATTTGTCTAAGGCTTGCAGTAATCTAACATCTAAAAATTATTGTTTGAGTTTAATTAAGTTCATAAATTAAAAAAAAAAAAAGATTTTTTCTTAGTTAAATGCTTTACAAATGAGATAACTACTAGTAGACAGATTTATGAGGTGAGTAATGAAAATAATAATATATGAATGGAATGTGGAATGATTGTTAGTTTAGTAACAAGAATGAATGTGAATAAATTGAAGGAATGAACGCAGAAAGAATGACAAAAAGGAACTATAGATTTGAAAGAATGGTACATGGAGGGGTGGCTAACTAATAAAAACAAAATAAAGAAATACGCACTTTCATTTTCCTTGTAATTTTCTAAATATGGTCCAAATGAAGTATTTGCATAATGGCCTGTTGCTATTGCATCGGCTTTTAAAGTTTCTCTGCAATAATTATAAAAATATTTAAATTTGATGTTCCTATTGCATAAAATGTCCGGATTTGGAGTAAGGCCCAGTTGGTAATCTTTTATCATATTCAGAAATATTTCATTCCAGTACTCTTTTACAAAGTTAACTTGTACAAGCGGTATATCTAGTTTCTTACAAACTGTGGAAGCATCATTAAAATCTTTTTCACTAGTGCATATTCCCATTTCATTTATAGAATCCCAATTTTTCATAAATACACCATGTACGTCAAAGCCTGAAAAAATAAAATCTATATTATAACTGCAAAGCTGAAAGATATATCCATTAAATTTTTCGATTCAGTTATCACTATTTTTTTTCAAACCTTTAGATTTCAATAAAAATGCTGAAACAGCACTATCCACTCCTCCAGATATACCAATGGCAACTCTTTTAAATAAAGACATTTTAATTATGTTAGGATTATTTCATAAAAAAAGGAATACATTGAATACATTCCATGTAATTTGTTATTACAAAAACAATGTACATAACCTATCTTTTTACTGTCAGATTTTCGGATTTTGGTGTCTATGATTTATTTTGACAGATTGTTGTTTCGTACGATGTCAAACAAGGAACGGATCGCGACAGTAATGCACACCATTGATCTTATATTCTATGGATTGCTAGCCTGAGTTCCCTGTGTTATCAACATGTCGAAGAGGAAAAACAACAATTATGACAATTTAATGATAGTAACATCAACAATATAACATTAAAACGTTTTTCCCTACCAAAATCCAACAGAATTTAGGTAGAAAGGCTTCAAACGAGTATCATTTAGTACATTTTTACAGTTCTCCAATGCCTCTTTGCCTCTTCGTTAGTATGGAAAAATCCTTGCATGTTGATAACACGAGTTGTTCCTTTGACAGTTCACGCTAGCAGTCCATAGATATAGTAAGTCTATGATGCACACGGCTGCCATAGTGTAAGAACACGTAGAAGGCATTCTACTGTCACTGTCAAATGGCTGTCATTTGTTGATAACTGACGTGACAATTGGGTTTTGGAGCGTGGTTGGACAAAACGTGGCTTCAAGCAGTATTTAGTTTTTCCAATTGTTACACATATAAAAAATATTAAATTTTGAATGTTAATTGATCATTGCGTAAGTCTGTTCGCCTTATATTAAAATAAAGTCGTCAAAACAGGTAAGTATTATACAGACTACATACTTTGATTCTAACCTTGATTGACACTGACAACATATCGTTATAATGTCGGAGGATAGGCCTCCTGACCCCTGGCCTCCAGATGGTTCCGAGACGGACGGTTCTTTGGTGACGGTCCCGGATTGCGACTTGCCAACTTCTCCGTCACAATATATAACAATCCAATCAAAACATAAGCGAATTAAAAGAAAACTGGGTTCCCGATCATCCAGTGATGACGATCTAAATAAAACCGTAAATCCCGCGGGTGCTTCTCACTGCACGGATGGTGTTGCATCATCCCGAGGTAGCCCCCCCGTGGAAAATCTTCCATTAACCTCAACAGACATCGTAGAAGTTCTATATTCTGAGCACTCCATAGGTCCTTTCATTGTGTTTGTGTCTAATGTTGATAATGTACCCCTACATCCAATCAGCTTTGGTAGGAAATTGATAAACCACAAAATTAAGAATCTTGCTGACGGCGGGGTCATGAGGTTGGGCAGGAACCGGATCCAGCTCACCTTCAGATCTGGGGCTGACGCGAACGCATTTGTACGTAGTGAATTCATATCCACCAATCACTTAAAGGCCTACATCCCAACCTTTAAAACCATTAAAATGGGACTCGCTAGAGGCATAGACACGGACATTACAGAGGAAGATATGATCAAATATATACAGGTCCCAGAGGGCTTTGGAAAAATATTGAAGGCGAGAAGACTTAAAAGAAAGATGGTGGCTCAGGGAACCACAACCTGGGTGCCATCCCAAACGGTTGTCCTCTCATTCGAGGGACAAATGCTCCCCAAGTACATTTACCTATTTCACAACTCGTTGACAATTGAATTATACACGTATCCCACAACCCAATGTTATAAATGTTGCAGGTTTGGTCATGTTATGAAGACCTGTCGCTCAACGCCCAGGTGTTTTAAGTGTGGAGGGGAACACATGGGGTCTGAGTGTGGAACGGACGGCATGTCCAGTTGCATCAACTGCTCTGGTCCTCACTTGGCTACAAGCTCTGCCTGTCCCTTTTTTATTCGTGAAAAACAAGTCAAACTGACAATGGCTAAAGATAACGTGTCATACTTCGAGGCTGACAAAATGACGCCGCGAGTGACTAACAAATCATTTGCGGAGGTATTGAATTCCTCACCTATGGGGCCTATCCCCACCCATTCTTTCAGAATGTCACGTCCTATTATCAAAAAGCCCCATAAACCCAGAACCCCTACTTCTTGGGACAGAACACAAATTGACCAGCTGTTGTCCTACTCTAATGGTCAGGCTTCTGCATTTCGGGATGGCTGCGCTCTAAACAGGGGCGCAGACTCATCTGAGGTGCTTTCCCCAGCTATCAATAGCTCAGCAGAAACAATTGTATCAAATATATCTGCACTGTTAGTTTCTCTCTTTTCAATTCTACCAAACCTACCGCCCAACGTCGCCTCCGCTATTTCTCGTCTCAATGAATCATTGCACAATGAACCGCTTACGCTCTATGGTCCAGTGGAATTGTCGTAGCGTATTGCCCAAAAAATCGGAAGTTTTACACTTAATTAATAAATTCCAACCATGCGCTTTGGCTCTCTCGGAGACATGGTTAGTTCCTGAATTTCGCTTTGAAATCAGTGGATTTGATTGTTTTCGGGAGGACAGGGCGGATGGCAGGGGGGGTGTGGCCGTATTGGTCGACTCGTCCCTGTCAGCCGTTCCTTTGTCGCTGGGAGCATTTGAGGAAATAAACGTTATTGGAGTGAAGGTTGGCAGACTATCACTTCTTTCTGTATACATCCCACCCAGTAACAGAATTAATTATCATATTCTCAGATCCTTGTTTTCGTCTCTAACACCTCCATTTTTAGTCTTAGGGGATTTTAATGCCCACCATGCTCTTTGGGGGGCACATGTCACCGACCGTCGAGGTCGAGATATCGTTGATGTCTGTGAAGAATTCAATGTATGCCTTCTTAACGATGGCTCCTTCACCAGAATTGACTCCCCGCTTCGCAGACAAAGCTCTGTTGACCTAAGTTTTGCCTCAGCTGATATAGCCGCCCTATTCGACTGGAGAGTGACAGATTGCCCTTGCGGCAGTGATCACTTCCCCATTTATTTATCAACATCGCTGGGGTCCGATTATCTCCTCTCGACTCGTAGAATCGGTGGACAGCCCCGACGGACCCGGTTTAGGACATCACTTGCAGACTGGAATCGCTTCTCTGAGGAAATGGACGATATAGTGGGATCGCTCCCTATCCCTTCACAGGATAACCTCGCACAGTGTTATTCGACATTCGCTGACTCTCTAATAGACATAGGAAGGCAATGTATCCCTGATCTAAAAAGTCAATCTACTAAAAAAAAAACGCCTATGCCACCATGGTGGGATATTGATTGCCAAAGGGTTGTCAATGAACGTAAGAAAGCCTGCAAGTTATATAAGAGAAACATGTCAAATGAAAATTATTTTAATTATTTGAATGCGGTTGCGGTGGCGAAGAGATTATTGAAAAATAAAAAAAGGGCTGGATGGAAAAAGTTCTGTTCTTCCCTCTCCCCGGACGTGCCACTCTCGTCAGTGTGGGCAACAATTAAATTATTTTTTAACCCAAAATATATCCGCCGTCAGCGGCTCTCGCCAGGGGAATGGTTACAGGAATTTGTGAATTTATTGGCCCCCCCAACCGCCCCTGAAGAAAACGAGTTACCTTTTAGGTACTCCTTTGGTGAGCGTAACTGGTTGGATGCCCCCTTTACCATGAGTGAGTTAGAATGGGTCTTAGCCTCGGTTCAGGACAGAGCTCCAGGGTTAGACAGCATCCCCTATAGTTTTATGAAAAAATGTAAAAAGAAGTCGAGGGAGTATCTTCTGTCATTGATAAATTGTGCTCTGCAGTGTGGCGCCATTCCCTCGGAATGGAAATCACAAGAGATCGTTCCTATTCTTAAAAAGAACTGTGACGGGAACTTGGGCTCTTCCTACAGACCCATTGCGCTATCATCGTCTGTATTAAAGGTGGTCGAACATCTAATCAAAAGAAGACTGGAGTGGTTTTATGAAAACAATGATATTATATCTGACTCTCAGTTCGGCTTTCGAAGAAGGAAGGGAACATTGGATGTTTTGTCTGTCCTGGTAACGGACATTAACATAGCGTTTTCTAAGAATCTCCCCCTCGTCGCGGTGTTTTTAGATGTGAAAGCAGCTTACGACAGTGTTAAGATAAATATCCTTCAAAGAAAGCTATTGGAGACAGGGGTTCCCCCGCGTTTGTATGGATTCATTGTTAACCTTTTAATGAGCAGAAACATTAGGATCCAATCCGAGTCACGCCAGGTCTATAAGGGTCTCCCCCAAGGATCGGTTATAAGCCCGCTCTTATATAACGTGTTTACGTACGATCTAGGGTTCGCTATTAGGGAGCCATGCAAAATCTTGCAGTATGCTGATGATTTTTTCATATACGTCGGGGGTCATGATGTCTGTTCAGCTGAGAGAGTAATTAATGCAAATTTAGAGCGTTTAGCGTCATGGTTTAGCTCCAACGGACTCGAAATATCCATTAGAAAGTGCGAAGCCGTGGTGTTTTCTAGAAAGAGGACTACACCTGATCTGAATATAGTTTACCGCGGGCAGCCTATTCCCATTAAGCCTTCGGTTACCGTTCTGGGAGTTACACTCGACTCGAATCTATCGTGGAAAATGTATGTCGACTACCTCTGCAGTAAAAGTCTAGCTGGATTAAATGCCATGAGAGCAGTATCCCGAGTCTGGTGGGGATGTCACCCATTCGTTCAGAGGATTTTTTTTAACGCTTATGTTCGTAGCCAACTGGACCAGGCTAGCTTCCTTATAGAGCCCACAACCATAGCTAATAAAAACAAGCTAGATCGTATACAGTCTCAGGGGTTGAGAATTATATTAGGGGCTATGAGGTCGTCCCCCATAAATGCCATGCAAGTGGAAGCGGGCTTACCGCCCTTGTCACTTCGTAGGCAGCTTCTTGCTGATAGATTCTTCTTGGGTCGCTGGAGATTTCGTCGTCATCCTCTGATTAATCGTTTGCAGGAATTGGATGGACTGTGTGGTTCCTCTGGGTATTGGAGAAACAAACCTCTCCCGCTCCTTGTTAACAGCCTTCGTAGTTACCGAACGGTCGTTCTAAAAACTCCTGATTGTAACAGACTACCAATCTACTCGATTGACCATCGTGTTCTATCCTATCGTCCACACATACTTATGTCGCTTGGTGTCGATAAAAGTCCAACAGCAGCGACGGAATTCTATTCGATAATCCGAACTGAATGGATAGGTTATCATTTAATTTATACAGATGGTTCAAAATCACCAGATTCCCCAATCGTTGGAGCAGCATTCTATTCACATATAGATAGTGTATTTAAGTTATATCAGTTGCCCGGTGAGGTCTCGGTGTTTACCGCCGAGTGTACAGCCCTTTTGGAGGCGCTTGTTTTTATTATGGAAGCAGCTAACGGATCCAAATTTCTAGTTCTTAGTGATAGTCTGAGCGCACTTCAAAAACTTGATTCATCCCCATATTCTCACCCAGAGGATTCAATATGTCTTTCCATAAGAGAAAAATTATTCTATTGCCAAGAGAAGGGTGTGAAGGTCACATTGGCGTGGATCCCGAGTCATACTGGCATTCCGGGGAACGAACTGGCAGATACATTTGCTAAAATGGCGCAGGGTACGGGCAGCAGAGCTCATTGCACGGTTCCCGTGGATGATTTGTTGCCAATGGCTCAGGACGGGATGTTTCGGGGTTGGCAGCGGCACTGGGAGTTCACCTCTGAATCAAGAGGGGGATTCCTGGCGTCGATCCAACCCCAAATAATGAGAAAGCCGTGGTTCGCTGAGATTAAGTTGAATAAATTCGAAACATCATCGATTAGCAGAATGCGCATCGGGCATGTCTGTCTGAGAGCGCATTTATTTAAAATTAATATTGTTGAAAGCCCCTTATGCGAGTGCGAACTGGCGGATGAGGATCTCGATCATGTTTTTTTTCAGTGTCCTTTGAACGATAGATTTCCTGAATTCTACACAAATCTGTTGAGGCTGGGGGTCCAAACCCCAGTTAACATCCAGTCCCTTCTGTCCCGTAATTGTAAACAAGTGTTTAAGCTACTTGGAAACTTCTTACTAGTAAATGGAATTAATTTATAGATTCCATATCCCTCTAACTTTGTTTTTTTTTTCTTTTTTTTGTAGTTACATGTTAATAATATTTATGACTTGAATTGATATTTCCTCTCAAGCTTTGTTATGCTATATTTTTGTCTGCTGTTTGTCAATGTTGCAGGATCTTGGACGAATGTTTAAAGATTTAACGATTTTATTGAGCTTTTTTGAGTTGTAGGTGGAAGACAATATTTTATTTTAGGCAACCTGGCGGAAACACTCTTGATGGGTGAAAAGCCAACCTCAAGAAGAAGAAGAATAACTGACGTGATCTCGTTATTTACTAATATTATTTATTTTTTGATTTCGGGTGAACTGTCCATTAATAAATTAAATATAAGTACCGATTTCCTATTTTTGAAAGGTGAGCAAGGTTTTCAAATTTCACGGGTGAATAATAACATTTTTATATTGGTAATTATTTACTTTGCGGGCTTCTACGTTCCAACCTTAACCTAACCTATTCAAATCGTACTGTTATCATCCGAGAATGTTATCAAATTGACTAACTAAACGACAATGACCAACAATGTCTTCATTTTTTAGACAAAAACACCAATTTTAGAAACAAAAAATAAAATGTCACTCCATGAAGAAAAAGTTTGTATGAGAAAATAGGCATCTTTTAAAATTGATTTTTACTTAAAATTGGTTGATAAAATACTTAAAATGTTATCAAATCAATCCATAACATGCTTATTTACCAATCTACATATACATTTGATATGTGTTTCATATAAAAAATTTCTGAATCCATGATTATTTACTAGCTGAATTGTATTCAGTTTATTGAGTACCCAACAGATGCACCTGTATTAATGTACTGATGATTGTAAAATTGTTTTTTTGGTGAAGTATTCAATACATGACACACAAGATTTTAGATTCATAGTCTGTTTTCCATGATTGAAAAATACAATATAAATAAATGATTACATATGACGGATATTGGGAGAAAACAATGATAGTCTGATTGGTTGGCTGGTAGAATTTACCGCTAGGCAATAAGCCTACCCTTTGACATATTTTATTATGTACAATTAAGAATATTATATTTTATAGTCACTTTTTTTTTTAGTTAAACATGCAATGTGGTAGCCAAATATCTATATGTTCAATGTGTGTTACAGATTGGTTGAAAACGATGATAGTTCTGAGTAAATATTGATATAAAAATCACCACAATGAAAAAAAAAACAATAAATGTCCAAGACAGGATGGGAGAGACCAATGTGTGTCGTATTTTATCTCACACACTTATTACAACCTTTCAGTATCTCATGGGGATAAAATAGCTGTCGCCAAAATTAAAACTACTTACCTAGTGTCCGAATAGTTGTGTGCTTACATACATACATGGATTAATAGTGTTTTTTGCTATTGTGATGATACCTGCTATGTGATAGATGTACTTGGTATAATATTGTTGTGATGTTTCATATTTTTTTGTAGTTTGGATTCTTCATGTATTTGGGTATGAACCCTTTTATTTTCATTTTGTGGTATAGTTTACCCACTTTTATCTTACATTGATCGACGCAAAGGCTTGCTGCTGTAATGCCGATCAGTGTCAGTGACAAAGGCATATTAATTATAATATAAATTTGTATATTTGTTATGCTGTTTAATAAACCTGAAAATGATTTATTGGTTTTAATAAAATAATTTCCATATTTTTATTCAGTTTTAAACAGGTGCTCACTAATTTTCAGTAAATTGATTCAGTCTTGCAGCATTAAACTGTATTACAGGAATTTTAGTAACCTACAAACATACTATGAAAATGAATTATTTTGAAATGTACAATCAAGGCCCCCTCTTTCTTTGTGAATTGTATAAGTGTGACAGAAGCAAGCAGTGTGTGACAGGATAGTTTGGTGTCTGTTCTCTCTACCTACCGTTACAAGGGAGACGGCTGGTCGGAATACATCGATAGAACATTACTTCGCAACCTTATATCCCACCCCAAACTGTTGCGCACAAGTAATGATTTTGCATTACAATAGCCCCTAAATAACACTGTCATATTTTTCTCAGAGACCTTATTCCTGCAGCATTTGTGTGTAGCGGTTTAATCAACCGATTGCTCACCCCATAATCTGAGAGCATGCGACACAATCTTTCACAGTCCACACGATCATAAGCCTTCTCCAGGTCTACGAATGCACAAAAATGCCTCTGTTGTTTACCCAGCAGCTTCTTAGCGACCATTCGCAGGGAAAAGATCTGATCGGTGCACTCCCTTCCACTCAAAGAAGCACCTTGAACATCCCAAATTTTACCAAATGAGATTCAACAGTGGTCTGCTCATTGAGTTTATCCACTTCTTCTTCTTTCGTATGCGCGCGACCTTTGTTTGTTGGAGCTATAGCTCCGCGTCAATATTCTTAATATAATCTAGTGCCCTAGGTGCATCCACTGCCTTCTATATTACAAACCTGGAAGCTAAAAATGGCAAAGTTGTAATTGCTAGCATTGGGAGTCCTATTTTGAATGTAATGCTATAATTACACGCTTGCCGTGGCTTGGCAAGCTCCATGCCTTCACAAACCCTTGGACGTCAATTACATGTTGTCGTGCGCACTGTATTTTAATAGATTTGCCGCAATTCCTTTGATCTGTGTCAAAAACCGACACTTGTTGCAAGCGTTGGCAAGCTCACACAAGCCAAGGCAAACACCCTGTTACACGTTGGTATTTGTGGTGGTTTGCCAAGCCGTGGCATGACATTTGTCATACTTATGGTCACTGGCATATTATGACAAATAATAATTATCAAGTGTTTTTTCATTCATATTATGAATTACTACACGGTAAACACCAAAAATATTAATTATCAATATTATGTGGAACTTTTTATAATGATTCTTACATTATTACCTATAATAATTCAATTAATGCGATAAATATTATTTAAGTATCATACATTTACGAGTTACAAGAAAATGGGGGTTTGTAAATTAACATAATATTTTATATTCCAAATAGCTCTTTATGGGAGTTCTATTTTGAAAAGGACATTTCTCACTAAATATGTGAATCTATATAGGAACATGAAACTTACACAATATTATGAAAATTCAATAATAAATACTACAATTCTTAATGGGTAGGCAGCTTTCACTGTTTTGACCCCCAAGTCTCAGCTAATTTGTAGTAATCTAGTATATTCTTGGAGGACTCCCTGGAGAGGAGGATTATGGTCGGGGGCAGGAGGGAAAGAGGACGATTGCCCACGAAATGGTCCGATCTTGTTAGGCAGGCAACGGGGACCACACTGCATGTGTCCATAAGAATGGCTGAAGACCGGGAGGGAGTTGGTGGGGATGCATGGCTGTTACGATCCTCGGCATCGAGGGACCGACTGAAGAAGAAGAAGAGTATATTCTTGAAAGTCATTGGCCGAGAAGTGTTTCAGGGGATTTGAGTAGTATCTTGTTGACAGTTTCTGCTGGTGTCCTCTTAGATGCACATTAGTGTTCATCGTAAACATAGCTGGTAGCATCTATCAGAAATAGTTGCATTCAAGGAAACATATTTCAATAAGGTCTCCCAGAGAGAGATGCTACCATCTGCTAGAGTCTCTCCTTGTTAAATATGTTGAACAATTTCTTTTATTATAAGTATTATTCTTTTAAGTATCAGTGCTTTCAACAGTTATAAGATATTGTTTGACAATGAGGGTTAAGTAATATAACATTCCTTTTCAAAATATGTTAATTTATTAAAAAAAAACAAACAATAATCAAATAAAACACTCAAATAGTATAGGTAGGCAATTTAAAAAGGTAGACGTAGAATGTACTCAACACGAGTACCTATAAATATTTCAGCAATGTAGGTCTACAAGATTTCAATTTGGAAGAAAGATATAAGAAACAATAAATGTAATCACAAACCAATATAGACAAAATGTACTGAACATAAACTATGTTCATTTCAAATAATGTGACTACTTCCATTGGATGGATCATCTTAAATGGAATATAATATGAAGTTCATTAAAAAAATTGAAATTGTAATAGGATTCATAAACAAATATGGGCAGAACGTACATAACATAGTACCGATTTTAAGTAACGTGGAATATGTAGCTAGATCCTTCAAGTAAGTATTCAGAAAGAAAAATGATATAAAGTTTAATGAGAAATTGAAATAATATATGTTAGGTCATCTTTGGATGGTAACAGAAAAAAATCTGTTGTTAAATGAATGCTAACGAAGAATAAAAATATATATTGAATGCAAAAATTTGCATAGTAATGCAAATGTTGTCCCACCTCCTCGCGGTGCATCCTGGGCAGTGTCTGGTGCTGGGTCGCTCATGTGGGGGTGGTTACTTCTACAGGAGGGATCGCGCTATGCCGGGACTGGCTAAGAGGACAACACCAATCTAAGGTGTTAAGCGTACCGTGCCGATGGATGAATGGCTGGGGGTTTACCCAGTCTAAACGGTGCATCTCCGATACATGGGCGCCTCGGAGATTAACCTCAGCCCTTCAGCCGACATGCGGGGCTCTGTCGGCTGTGACTTCTTTTCCCTTGCTAAACCTGGGACGGTCGTGAACGTCAATACAATCACTAATAAAGTGAACCCTTCCTCACTGGATGGTCACCCGGCCAGTGAGGAACTGACTCCATCTGGGCACTTTCTTGATGTTCCCAGATAAAATTGAGGAGTTCAACGCCAACAAAGTCCTCCGATTCTTCCAGGAGGCTGAACTAAGCGACGAACTCTAGATACAGGGCCAGTCACAATAGTTCCATTTTGGGACGCAGTGACGGCGACCTCCTTGGAGGCAGCAGGCCTAGTAAATAATAATAACAATAGTAATATCATATTGATTCTTATTACAGAAGTTTTATTGGATATAAAACAATTAATATACTGTTTTCTGTTCTATTATTCACCATAATACAACTAAATGGAGACTTATTTGGTAGCATTCTTCATTAACTTAAAATATTCTGCGTCATTTGTAAAACTGATGAATACTTGTCTCTATCTTCATAACATGTCTTCAAATTAAATAAAGACCAATAAGTTGTTTCACACTTTTAGATATCACCGACTTTAAATCATTTGGACATATTATTTCATTCCCTTCAACATACACTTTCACAAGGAGCTCTTTAAAGCGGATATGGACAATTTCACTTCAATTGTGTTAATGATGCTCTCACAAACGTTTGTAAACTACACAAGCAAACCACTAACAAATACACCTTAATCTTCAATTAGGTACGTCACATTTCAAAAACAAATTCACGGATTCTTCATGTCTTTCCATATGCACCTCTCTGTGATCCCCTTTATAAGTGCCTTCTTCTTCAGATAAGCAGTAGTATGAGGAAAACTGCTAGGAGTAGTACCTTTTATTAGAGGATAACAGTCTAATGGAACTTGCTACACCATCCCGTTTCCTTAGGTTTGTGATGTTGATTATCACATCTTCAGATGTGAGTTCCTGTGGATGTTTTCCAATATTATCATGCAATAACAGCCAGGCCTCATACATCCCTTTATCTTTGGGGTTATTGAAAACTGGAGCAGTTCCCTTCTTTGTAATAGTGCTGTCATAGCTTGTCTTGCATTAAGGCATCAACAGCTTTGGGGCATCTGAAAAAACATTATTACATTAATATCCAATAGGATAATTTCTTGAGAAACACTACACATTAAATTGATAAATCATACAATTCCTTGTCCAAAAACTACATAACCTAGATCTGCGTACATGTACAAAACCTATTAACTGTACTCAAAAGTTATGAATCATAACCTACAAACTGGTATTTGTTTAATAAAAAACTCAATACAATTGTATGAAACACTTTACATAAAAGAATAAAAAAACATACAAAAAGAAACACAAAATAGTCAATAACTAAAGTTAACAATAAAAACGTAAACAATATAATATATTCAAAATAAATAATGAAAATTTATATATAGGTAGATGCAGTTTAGATATGCACACTAATTATGTCAATATACATATTTATGTAAAAAATCATGAAAACAGTTTAGGAAGTAAAAAAGTTGCAGATGATGCTTACCTATAATATGATTTTTAAACCATGTTTTACACTGAAAACACAAAGTGTTGATGATATATTATATCGAACACCTGAATACATACTTTCTATAGCTTAGAAACATTAAATTACGTTTAAAACAGCACTTTCAAACAGAAAAGAGTTATAACATTGCCGACCATACAAAACAACTAAAAACAAAGTCCTTTCTTGCATGACAGAAATCACATCCAGATTCCGGACACTGTCGCCAAACTTTCTAATTCCAGGCTTGTTTATCATTTGTTTATTATATTTTGCAAACAAAGATGCATTTATACGCACACTGAATTATTATGTGAAGTTATTTTTAAATTATCTATATCTATATTTTTGCAACTTTTAGAAACATCAAAAATTTATGTGACAGATTGAACAGTGTTGCCAGTATAGAGTCTTGCTGAGAAATATAATATTCGTTTATACGTATGCATTTTATGAATGTGGCAACATTGGCAGCCGTGTGCATTACTGTCGCGATCCGTTCCTGTCAAATATATCCACAGAATATCTATGCAAAAGAAAACAATATTTTTGAAGGAATGAGTTGTTTTGAATAAGTTTTTGTTTGTAAATATTTATAAAATATAAATGGAAAAAATTGAAGCAAACAATAACGCTCGGCGCAAAGTTTTAAATGTCGCCGTAGCTTCTATACTAATAGAGAGTGGATTTGATTCTGCTGACAAAGCAGCGATTGAAACTTTGACAGAAATGCTCCAATCCTGTAAGTTTATATCAAGTGAATAATGTTAAAAGTTATTTATTTTTGAATGGTTAATAATTTGTATATTTTGTTTTAGTCTTGGTAGAGGTGGGCTCAGCATCCAGGGGTTTCTATGAAGTGGCTGGAAGGAGTGAACCAGTTATTGCTGATGTTATTATGGCATTAGTCAATATGGGTAAGGTTAATTTTACTGTTTATCACTTATTGTTGTGCAGTTTCATTCTTTAAATAGGTAGATTGTGTAATACAACCTTTCTGTAATACAGCCTATTTTCATGAGCATGTCTTACGTGTTCTATATACTGTAGTTACTTCTTGAAATATTCCTTCTTTTTTCGTTTACATATTTACTTTTCCTGTCTTCGCTTAACTTTTTTGACATATTCTTCTGATACCTGGGCCTTATCAAAAGGGGAAGAAACATGAATTTCCGCAATAGAAAGAAAAATATTGAGGCACATCTATGACAATGGTATATAGAAAAGCATTAGCCGTACCAGCCATATGGCGACATTGATGTCATATAGCACTGTCACCACCAAAAAGAGTGCTCAACTCTGTACCAAAGGGGAAACAAATAGAGGAAGACTCGAGTTGAGGTGGATGGACTGTACCAAAAGGAAGCTCAACTCTCTGATTCCGTAGTTGGCATCCAACATAAATATTCAATGGGTACTTATCTGTTTTTTTCTTGTAATGTATGATTGCTTCAGGTTTTAAATTAGAAGGCTTGGAGGCCTATGCCGCTCGTCCTAATCGCCATGTCATAGGACCTCCAGCCACAGCTGTTGCCCCAAAAGCCCCCGCTATGTTGTCTGCTGGACAAAAAGCTCGTCTTCCAACTCACATACCACAACACATGCCACTACTGCCTGATCCTCATGCCTATGTCAGAACTCCTGTAAGTATCACCAAAAAAAAATTATATATAGCTAATTTAGTGACGCCTTAGATGATTAACTGTAAATTTTTCTGTCCTTAGACTCACAAGCAGCCTGTAACAGAATATGAAGCCATTAGAGAAAAAGCAGCCAATCAGAAACGAGATATAGAACGAGCGCTCACTAGATTTTTGGCAAAAACTGGAGAAACACACAGCTTGTTCAATAGTGATGACAATCAAATGTTCCCTTGTATGTATAGATATACTCTTCTTTCCATCCATATTACTATCATAACACTTCAATGTTTACTGTTCAATAATTGGGCTTGCGACCTCCATCATTGATGGATGCTTTAGTTGTGATTACTTTTACATATACAACACTCACCATTAAGTACTTTGATTCAATGATACCCAAACTGCATTGCTGAGGTTTGAAACCTCGGCTTCTTCAAATACCGTGGACGTTTTGCGACATCATCAACTGGGGTTAGTTGTTAGAGACCGCAACTTAGTTGTGGTAAGCTCGCCCTCTGTTGATTAATGTACAGTAAAGTATTAATAAATATACCTAACTACCTGAATCCTCTCCGGTTATTTGGGGCTGTCTGTAGCAGGGTGGCAGTGGCCGATACACAAATTATAAAAGGCCAGGATACTAAAATAATTGTCAATTATTTCCAGTGATAGCGTGCAAGCCAACCTTTCCAGCCTATCTACCATGTTTGATACCAACTGACCAAGTCTTTGATTTTGAAGAGTTGGAATATCATTTCCAAGTAGCTAATAGAACGGAAGATTTACCAGCCACAGAAACAAAGAAAGGTACAGATTATTTTCTTATGTTGTTATGTTATCTGTGTAACTTTCATATCTCTTCTCATTAAACTTCTTAGTGGAACCAGGAGCCCATTGGTAAAGCTCGCTCTGAAGATACCTCTTCTTAAAACAGCAGGGTTATTCAGGAAAAAGTTTAGTTCAAACTTTTCTTACTTAGGTATATTCTGATTTACAAAGAACTAGAGGGATCATAAAGTTAGTTAAATATAAATAACTTTTCTGCCTCGCTGAATTATTTTATTACAGTTTCACATTTTCTATTCACAATGCTCGTTGTTGAAACAACCTCCCATCACAAATGAGACTTAAAGAATCACTGTATTCCTTCGCGAAATTAGTTAAAAAAACACTTTTTGTCCGCAAACGCAGCGTAAATCCTTGGTAACCATTCCATTTTCCTCTAACAACTTTGTATAACTAATTTTGATTATCGTATAATATTAAGAATAAAATAAATAATGTAAAATTGGTTTGTTCTTGTTACCAACAGAAGTGTCTGATGGAGAAGGTGACGGAGGTGATTTAGATGGAATGGATGGCAATCCGGATGGAGGAGGACAGAGCCCCTCGCATATAGATAATCCTTACCTCAAACACACCAGCACCACACCCTTGTGATATATTTCCTAATTATTATTCATATAATACTGTATGTAATGTGTATTTTGTATCATTAAACTATTTGTTAGTATGATGTTCTTTATTTTCATCATTTCATTTATCTTATGGGATCTACATATATAAGATGCTTTCATAATCTTGCACTGAAGAGGTTTATGTCAAATACCTATAACAGCAAAAGAAAAATATAATGGCTTGGCTCAATTTAAATTGGTTAAAGTGAACAAAAGAGTTTGACAATTTTTTTTTTCAATATTTCTGGTAAGTATTATGATTGATTTTCAAGTTATTTTTTTCTTAAGAGGTGGTTCACTATTGAATCAGATTTTTTTCAATCATTTCGCAATGTTTGTTTATCAATATTGTTAATTATACCAGGGGTTCCCAAATTTTTTCAGCCCGTGGCGCACTTACAAGTTTAGTTTTTTGTCACGGCACCCAACTTTTATAAGCTACTTTGAATAGGTGTATAGTGACTATACCTATCTAGGTGCTAAGTTGGTTGTGGATAAACCGAAGGACCCCAATACCTATCAATTTGACCCCCATGTATGTTCAATGATATTGGGTGGTTTAAAAAATATATACCTGTTTGTGAAATTTGAATAAAAACCGGATTTCTGGCTTAACTACGTAACTGCGGCTAAACTATTTAGATTACGATCATGATTTTTTTCCGTAAATAATCCGATAGTGACCCTTACACAAGGTATTATTGCTATGAGTCAGTACCCCTGATAGCATTTGTTTAAAAACAATTTTTTCAAGAATTTTTTTTTCTCAATAAAAAATTACTAAAATCTTTCGAAGACTCTAGAGAAAAAAACTTCACGAACATTTTTTTCTACAAAATATCTTAAAAACTTTTACTATTCATGGAGAATCATCCCTGAAAATTTCATTCGGCTGGTATAATGGGATCATGCCTGGCCTTTAGAGACCCAGTTTCTATGTAGTTTACTACACCAGTAACATATTCTAGTACTAAGTTCAGTTTAGGGCTCATTAAATTTGATGCAAGAACTTCTCTATGGATGATGCAATGGTTCCGGAGATAACATTAGGTGCAACGAGTAATATTCCTATTTTCTTGGATGCGAGCGCTCAAAATAGGAATTGTACCTATTGGTATATAGGTACCTACGCGAATATTTGTGGTTTCGGAAAATTATAGGTGGTTTAGAAGATAATGATAGAGGATCGACTCACGGCGCCCCTCTTGACAGTCTACGGCGCACACTTTGGGAACCCCTGAATTATACTATAAATTCGAAAAATTGCTATTATTCTTTGTTTTGCTATAACATCAACTTGAAAAAATAACGCGAATTTTCGTGTTTTAGAGCATAAATAACACCGAATTAAAAAAAAATAACACCACCATTTTCCAGTCCCTATATTCTTAATGAATCTGTTTGATCATTTTTATTATTTTTTTGTATACATGAAAAAAATTGTGTTTAAAGGCGATATTATGTAAAATAAAATAATATCAAAAATGTGGTGGATTACCTAATTCTAGGAATCTCAAAATTATGTTTCAATACGTGGCTATTTTGCGTTTGTGCATGGTTGATAGTGAAGTGTTAATATTAATCAATTATTCAAAAATGAAAGTTGGTGATATATAGATTTCCAAAATGTGTTAGGCGATATAAAAAGCTAATAAAAAAAATACAAGAGACGCAAGGAGTATTGAAAATCAAAGGAAGTGGCATCCTGATACAGTAAAAGATGCTAAGGAGTCTTTAAAATACTATTATGCAACATTAAGTTGTAGGTATAAGAGGTGGCAAAAAATAATACTCAAAAAGTAAGAGAGTAGAATAGTATCATTCAAACTGGCTATATGGAAAGATAGAAAATATAGCTTTAAGACAGAAAGTAATGAGATTGTTCCGAAAATGTAAAGACAAGCAAACTCACAGAACACAATATACTCTCTAACGAGAGCAAACTACATCACTATCAAAGTGATGATCACAGAACACACAGAACACATATACTCTCTAACGAGAGAAGAATGCCAACTTCATAAAAAAAATATGCAAACACGGAAATTGACAGATTGCATCTATCTTTCTCGCTCACTCGTTTCTAACCCGAACACCAAAGCGGGAAATTCAAATATGGGTCGGTACAATGCGCACTAGCGACCAAAACAGTTGCATTCTAGTACAAAAATGGGATATGACAATATCCCATCTTTATACTAGAATACAACCAGAGTTAACACCCCCGGTGATGATCACAGAACACATATACTCTCTAACGAGAGGTGATGATGTTGATGAAATGGAAATGGCTGTGATTGATTGCCAGCATTCACAGAGAAGACTAGTCTCAGAGAAGAAAAACAACGCTTTCATAGTTATCAAACATTTCGGTAATTATGAAGTTCGCGGGCTGATTCGATTTTTTTTATATGAAACACATTAATAACTATTTTATTGTTACTACCTATAGCTGACAGTTATAATTTTGTTATACGCTTATATTATTGTTCAACAATATTATTAATTCGCAGCTGCGAATTAATAATATTGTTTGAGATGTTATATTGCATTAATAAAACAATCCAATAAAATAAATTAAGTATATTTATTTGTTTTTTATACTTAATGCTTTGACATAATATTTTTTTAAAAATAAAATTTATATCACGAGTGAAGACTTAAAGAAAATTATCACAAAACTTCCTATTTCTTGAGATTTGTCCATCACTCAGACATTCCAATATTTAACCACAGATTTTGCATTAAATTACGAGACAGATCGTTCAAACATCGCTGCACTGATGAAACAAAACAAAGCGACCTATATCGCAACACATGAATGAAAACAGGGAATAAAGCGTCCAAATATCATACAACGATACAAATAATATATTTGCGTAAAATGAAATCACAAAACTTATCATATCAAGCTTCGAAATATAAAGAAACAATCCAATCCAAACTCCCTTAAGACCCCACTTAGGGGCATAGGGAGGCAACAAGAGCTCTCCATTGCGCTCGATCCTGCGCAATGTTTATGACCTCCTCCCACACCATGTCCAGTTTCCTCAGCTCTGCTTCGAAGGAGCGGAACAGTGTGAGAGGGTCTTCCTCGTCTTCGGGACCCTGATGGGAGGAAGAACAGCGCTCTCCTCGGCCAACTGTCATTCGGCATCCTTAACACATGTCCCAGCCAAGTCCATCTCCTCCACACAATGGTAGAGGTGATGGGCTCACGCTTGCTGCGCCGGCGCACAGACAGGTATTTAAATAATCTACGCGGCCAAAATTCAGAAATGAAATCTGAAAAAAATACTTTTTCATCGACTTCCTGAGGTAGAGGAAACCCCAACGAACAATATGCTGGCCTGCGGAACATCCAATGTTACACCTACCCTAAAAAATATTAGTCGGAACTTGATCATTGAATTGCGTACGTGTTTATTCTCTGCTACTTTCAAAAAGATTTTGTTTTGTGAGTGAAAATTTAATATTCTGCGGTTAACTGATGAAAAATGGAGATGGATTCGGAGACTAGTGCTATGTAACAATAAAAATAAATTATATTACCGTAAAAAATTGTTCATTTAGTGTTCATACAACGTTGGAGACATAGCGATTAAAATAAGGTTTTTTTTTTTTAAATGTATCTTAAATGGGAGTTTTGTTTGGGTATTACAGTAGATCCCATAAGTTTGATTATTTTTATATAAACTTTAACACTTATGTAAACGAATGAAGAAAAAATTTACCGCGGAATACCGCAGATGCCTAAATGGGAGTACTTTAAATTGTATAGGGTATTAAAATCGAAATTTATTTTGTAAAAGAAGTATTATTTGAAATTAAAACAATATTTATTTGTTTAAGGGTCAGAAGGGACCTCAGGAGTGAGGATTGTGACTCGTCAATCATTACTGGACATTATGAATAAGGAAAATTTTCGTAGTTTGGATGAAAAACTATGTTTTTTGAAAAACTATCTATTCTCGCGTGAAGACTTTGCAGAAGACAAATTAAATAAACTGAAGGCAAATTTTGCACATTTTAAGTGTACAATGAAGCAAAGGAACGCAATAAGCATTTCAGGGTATACAGACAGGATTTTTCGAGAAAATTTTCTAGAGAATCCTGTAATAGAGACATACTAAATAGACTTCTATTAAGTTCAGATCCCTTGCTTAGTGGCTCAAGGATTATACAAAAAAGAAAAAATAATTCCTTTTTGCCTGAAACAATAGACATGCTTCTGCAAATCTCTCAGACATTGAGAATGAATAATAAAATGAATATTTTTTTTTATGAAATAACTAGCGGGCTCCCGTGGAACTTCGACTCACCTGGATAGCGGGATAGATAGATGCGTTCTCAATTCCCCCTATAGCCTAGACTCCAGTTCCTACACCCATTTCACCCGCTCTCAATTCACCATTATATATTCCCTAGTTACCAAAAATAATAATTACTTACTCCTGTCAACGTTTTTTTACATTTTAACATTTTACCCTCTAACTACCCCCAAGGAGTGGTATTGAACTCATACTCCGCTTAAACCTGTCCGGACAATATTAGAACAGATCACCAAAGTTTCATTGAAATACGTTCACTAGTTTTTAAATCTTTAAGACATACACACACACACATACACACACAAACATTCAGTTTTATAGATATAGATAAATTTGCATGTGGTGAAATGTCTTATTTATTTTATTTTCATCATCAAAAACCTAATATATCATAAATATAATTTTGGCCGCGTAGATTCTTTAAATACCTGTCTGTGGCGGCGTATAGCGTCGTTCGTGATGCGGTGGTACCATCTTACGCCCAGAATTCTCCTTAGGCACTTCATCTCAAAGGCTGAGACTTTTTGTGCCTGGGCCTTGGTCAGGTGCCAGGACTCACATATAAAGAAACACATGGTGAAAAAAATATAAAATCGCGCAACTTAATCAACAACTTCTTAGCAACTCAATCAACAACTTCTTAGCAACTCAATCAACAACTTCTTAGCAACACAATCAACAACTTCTTAGTAACCCAATCAACAGTTTCTTAGCAACAGCAACTACTTAGCAACTCAATAACAGCTGTCATGCGGCTGCGCGGCTGTAGTTCCAATAATTTCCGAAAAAAAGTTCTGGCTCAAGGACCATGAGGTGTCAAACTTATCTGTCAAATATATTGTCTATGGTTTGTATGGAAGTTTCACTACCGTGTATTATATTATCTATGGGATAAATCAAGTTGACGTTTTATCGGGTTGGTGTCTGTTTTACGTTTAGATAATAACGATTATTTTAAGATTATAATAATATAGACGTAATTACCAATATCGTTCAGTAATAATTACAATGTTTTATTTTCAACTCAAATGTTAAGATATTATTTGTAAAAATTTAGTTCAGGTGCGTTTTATTACTAACATATTTTTGGATCCAGAAAAAAACTTGGGAATTTTTTTCATAAAAAGTAAGCGAATATCATGTTTTATACTTAATTTCGTAATTATTATTCATTGAAGCAATATAGAACAACTTTTTAAATTATTTTTTACCGAAATATTACCGTAAAATTTTCTGATTTCAATTGTATTTTTGTTTTTAGTTTCGATCTTAATGCTGACTTGCTAATATAGCTGGAACATATATAACATTAAAATGGTGAAATTGTATGCACTGTTAGTGCTCTATAAGGGTGTCAACACTGCCACTATACTTAAAGCAGCATATGAGCTTAGGAGTTTTAGTTTTTTCCAAAGAGGATCTGTTCAAGAATTTATGTCATTTATTGGGAAAACTATAGTAGAGAGGACACAAACAGCGTCCAGGCAATCTGTCAAAGAGCAGGATTATATGTGCCAAGTATATGTTAGGTCGGATAACCTCTCCGGAGTCCTGATTTCGGATGAGGAGTATCCAAGCCGTGTGGCACACACGCTAATCTCTAAAGTCTTAGATGAATTCTCAGCAAAAATTCCATCCAATCTCTGGCCTACGGCAAACGAATCAACGGTAGATTACAACCAACTGCAAGTTTACTTGACCAAGTATCAGAATCCTCGTGAAGCCGACGCTATGACCAAGATGCAAGATGACTTAGACGAAACCAAAATAATCCTTCACAATACCATCAAAGCCGTGTTGGATCGTGGTGAAAAATTAGACGATCTCGTGGCGAAATCTGACGAATTATCCATGAATAGTAAAGCTTTCTACAAGACTGCACGAAAAACAAATAGTTGTTGTAATTTTGGATGAATGTACTATACCTGTCAGTCTGTGTGTTTTATAAAAATATTCTACTTCTATTGTTACTACTCTCTATTTCTGGAGAAGATGACCAAAAAAATATATGAGTTTGAAACATTTTTGCACAATTGAAGGCTGGTCGTTGCGCCTTTGTCTTATAAATGCTCGTCAGTCAGGTGTCAGTGATGGGTGTGTGATAAGAGTATGTGTTCCACCTTAAATTGCGCAAACATTTGTATATTTTTTTAGTCATTCTCTAGAGAATAAGAGTTTTAAACTTGTTGGTTTCTATTCTATATACTCTTATACATAAGTTACAAGTTTTATAAATGTAATACCTATTATACTTTCTAACTGTAACCTATTAATTTTTTTGTCTATCACGGTTCATTTTGATTTGCTATTTCCATAGATTTTTATTACAGACTAGCATTCCTGTCCGTCTTTGCCCTGTCCTATTAACCAATACAATTCCGACCAACGCATCTGTTTTAAACAATGTTTACAGGGCACATTCTGTTCTGTCAATCCCACCAACTTTCACTACATAAATGTCAAACATGAAATTGAATTTGAAAACATTTATAATATTCATTATACAATCCGTTTTTAATGTTGATGAATATGTTTTTGTGTGTAGATTTTATGACCACATTTCATGTCTCTAATATAAGTCTATGGCTTTTTTAAATTTGATTGAAAAGTCAGTTTAAAAATTGTTGATCTTTTGAAAATGATTTATCATCTGATTATTTGTTATATTAACCGATATTAAAAAGCATTCCTTGAAATCCTTAAACGGCGAAACGCCAATTTCGGAAAAAAACTTTTAAGGAAAAATAATTGTGATATTTAATATATTACAAAGAATGTTAGTTTTTTTTTAAACTATAGCATTTCAAAGAAATAGTTTGACTAGAATATCTATGAATCCATCCATGATGTTTTTAACAGCTAATAGGCATGCAATTGCTCCTTATAAGTTATCGATCATTTATTATAATATTTGTTTTCAAGTATATATATTATGCGTATGGCATATGACGCTTATAAAGAAAGACTTAGTTCCCTCAGCCATACCCTGGCTTTGTTCGTAAAATTGTGTATATCCTCCATCGCTCCCCGGAACCCATACAGAGGGCACGATCGGACTATTTGGTCAGTGGTTTGCCTATGCTCACCACAATTGCAAGTGGGGTCGTCGGAATACCCCCATTTGTAGAGATTAGCTGCACTTCTGCTGCAGTCTGACCGTATGCGATTCAGGGCTGTCCATTCTCCCCGATCCAATTCAAATCCAGGGACTTTCCTCGATGGGTCAGTGATTAGGTGTTTATTTCTCACATCCACGTTATTCCATTCCATCCTCCATGCCTGCTCCAGCGTGAACCCGTCCCTCTCCAGTGTCCTCGCTCGGGACCAAAATGGTTTCCTCGAATCAAGCCTATCCTCTGGCAGATCAGAGAGGGCCACGTTCAGTAAAGAACTGTTATCCTTTGCTCTAGTTCATTCTCTTAATGTGTGTGCCTTTCTGCAGAGGTGTGGCGGGTCTATATTGGTTAAGACAGGCAACCATTGCCACTGGGTTGGCTTCAGAACACCGGCTATTGTCCTCATAGTGGTGTTGAGTTGCACGTCCACTTTATTAGCATGAGCACTGCCAGCCCACACAGGGGCACAATATTCAGCTGTAGAGTATACAAGTGAGAGTCCTGCCGTACGCAGCGTGTTCGCATTTGCTCCCCACCCAGTTCTAGTTTTGAGCTTTGCACAAAGTACTTCAAGTTGCCTCTTGTATGTCAATGATCGATCAAGCGTTACACTGAGATATTTTGGATGCTCTGTTTGTTGCAAGAGGACGCTCTCAAAATGTACATTTATTTTATGTTTGGCTAGCCTGTTGCTGAGGTGGAAGGTTGAGTCTTCTGTTTTTGTTGGATTTTGCTTCAGTCTCCATCTTTAAAATAGCTTGATGGTAGTTTCAAGTCCTGCTCTAATAGGCGGGCACCAGCATCCAGGTTTCTGTTTCCAGACAATAATGCAATATCATAATAATAATTTCATCTGTTTTCAAGTGATGCACAAAGATTTACTCTTTAAACTTTACAAAGAATTTCATGCATTCTGTATTATTTTTCATTTTTATGAATAAATTACTAACATCAGTCACAATTTGTAAGTTAATGTTTCCGAGTTTTTACTTTTAAGGACTTAGCCGTCAAAACAATATGCAAACTGTCATAGTTAATTAAAACATTTCAATAGGTATTGAGTTTTTGAATAGTTTTAAATGTTTAAATAGTACAAAAATGTCAAATAATCTGTTTTGTCAAAGAATATGATGCGAAGAGTGCTCAATAGTTTGAATAAATTAATCAAAAGCGTCATGTTTTCAATATAAGAGCATCAGACATAAAAAATGCTGTATTGATTTGATTTAATACCTCTTATACATGCTATAATAATCATGAAATTCCATGCAGCAGTGATGCTAAATTTAGAAGATTTGGAAAAAATTGTTTTATTAATTAGTGACAAGCTCTAAGTATTTATTTGACACAACTTGGTTTCTGTATATTTGTGGAAGCTGTTATAAATTGTATGTTTCTTTAATGTATTCTTCGATAGTGTTTATGTATATTTAAAAAATATTCTATTTAGGTTTAAATGAAATTTTGATTGTTTAAAACACCAGGTAACATAATAATTAAATAAATAATTTATGAACATAAAATTCAAACACAGTTTAAGTGCAATTATTTCTAAAATAGACATTTAAGTTCTTTTTACATCATGTGTTAATAATTAACTTGAACTTTTCCCTCAGTGTTAAAAGCTCACATTACGAATACTAACGATGCAGCAAACAACGTATATAATGAACTGCTAATGTTACTCTAAGGGTGGGTTTTTCGATCATTAGTAATAGCAAAGTAATAGCAATATTTTAGTCATTAAAAATGACATTGTATCATAATTTTGCTAGATGATAAAATGTTTTTAGGCATTTTTATGTTGTTATGTATGTTACTAATCGATTATCATTTACTTTGATATTCATTACGATTGAGTAATACATACCTGATATGTGCTAATACTTTAGTATTACTCGTGGCGTCGTAAAACCCATCCTAAGTTAGCCTTCAACAGAGCTATAGAAGATTGTTGTAAGCCCACAGTGGACAAATCGAACATAAGTAAATGAATTTCAGCATCAAATCAGAGTGGCTGCAGCCTAGCGGTTATTACCGGACACCGGCTTTCGTACAGCTGCTGACAATCTTCCTTTTTCACAACACAAGTTTACTGTGAAAATGTCAATGAGTGTATTTGTGTTCACTTTGAGTGAGCACAGCTTCAATTATTAAAAATTTGGCAGGCTGATAGTACAGTCGCCGACTTTAGTTCTGAAAGCGGTGGGTACAATCCCCGATGGAGAACATCTTCTTCTTTCATAGCTCTGCAAGATGTCTGATGAATTCATTTTTAGCTTAAGTTAACTATGAAAAATATTCTTTAATCGTATTCAATGCTTACATTTTTGCATAATGAGAGATGACATCAAGATTATGAAACAGGAAATTTAAAAACGCAGTTACTATGCAATGTTTTTATTCAATCGATTTACCATACTGTTTTTATCAATATTCCCTTTTTTTGTTTACATCGTAGAACATTTTAACTCTCCTGGGTATAAAAAAAAGCAATTTTTCTTCTGTGTTTGGTCTGCATGATTCAAATATCACCCCGAGTAAATGTGATATAATTGTATTGAATAATATTTTGTGTGTAATTATTATAAGAATATTATATGGGTGTTGCTGTATAGGTATTAATAATAATTGTGGGTTAATTTTCTACATTTTATATTGAGTGTTTTGGTGTAAGTATTATTTGTTAAGAGCTCCCCCACATTCCAACCGATTAAATCAATCAAGCAACACTCCCTTAATGGGGGAACAGAGAGACAATAAGAGCTCTCTGAATCTTGTTCATATCCCTCAGTTCTGTTCTTGAAATTAATAGAGATTATTTATATGGATATATTATGTATTTTTCCATTGTTTTCAATATCACACTCACAAATCCTTTGGTTTAATATTTGATAAATAAATTAAACATCATTAAAAAATTGAAACAATTCCTAACAATCTTTTGCAGCCAACCGTCATAATATTGCACTTTAATTAACACTAAAATTTATTTCTGGTCTATCTGAAAATTGATATTACACGTCATTAAAGTGTAATATCAATTTTCAGATAGACCAGAAATAAATTTTATATAACTTTTTTTGTGAATATAAAACTACCTATATGCATCTAGTTTCGAAAGAATTGCACCTCTCATTTTCAGCTGTGGTAGTCTGATCCTCTCAAGCAGATAATTTTGTGCTAAAAGAAATAATGCTTAAATCAAAACTTTAAGTTACTTAATAAAATTTATTGACAACACCTTTGACAAAGGGTCTACTTATTTTGGGGCTGTTGAAGTATTACATAATGCAATTTGGAGGTAGGGGAAGTCTTGTAAACGGTGCACTACAGAGGTGGGACGGAGGGGTTCAAACAATCCATTACGTAACACGATTAAAACAAGATCAAAGGTATTTACTTACACAACTTTAATACTTACTAAATAATTTGTATTCTTACAGGTAAAAAAATAGTTACTTGGGTGTTACATAGCATTTAGGAAGGGGGAGGGGGTACCAAAAAACATAACGGTGCATTACATGGGGGGAGGGGGGTCAAAAATCGTCCAAAATTTTGTTACGTAACACTTGAACGCCACCTTTGTGATAATAAATTTTGTTTGTGTATGAGGTGGGAAATAAATGAAAATTTATTTTTATATTTTTGTTCAATACATATAATTTTATTATGATACATGCGATGTTTCAATTATTTGTAAAAAAAATAAAACAATATTTTATCTATATAAAAAAAATATCACAATAAATTATTTTATTATTGGTAATACTAAATACACACAGTAATTGTTTATTTATTTATTATTTATTCAAATAGAAGTTACTTAATGGATCTCTGTTTATTGGTTCATTCTTAATTTTCACCAAAGATTTATAATATGTTACTTTTTCAAAATTTAATTTTTTCTCAAAGTTTAATTTTGGTTTGGTTAACCTAAAAAACTTGAAAATTTTTCTCACAATTAATTTTCGAAAAATAAGTTCTCTCCACCACTGTGTTTTGGGCATTAATTACCCTACAAAATTTATTATGAAAAATAAAATACTTGTTTTACATTTCACATATTTTTAAGATCTTCGATGTTTTGGGCTTAATTTACTTGGTGATAGTCCATTTCAAAATAAGAATGAAAGAGTCTTGTAGAGTTCTATCACAAAATTTATTGTTCAAACATGAACAAATTTAAGACATTCTTACAGTCATTTGAGAATGGAGATGGTAGTCTCGTCTCAAAAACCGGTTCATGTTTGAATTATACATTTTGTCATAGAACAAGACTCTTTCATTTTATTCACCTTTTTGTTGGTGTTGCAATTAAGTATGTAATTATTTGGTTTTAGAGGAAACATTTTTTGAATAAAACCAATTGAAAGCAAAGCATTTTTTTTTCAAACTAGTCCGAAGTAGAAACATTCGGTTTCCAAAAACGGTTAGCGGAATTAAAATTTGTGGAAAAAACTTAATAATTTATTTCAATAGGTTTCAAAATATACTCTACTCTAAGCTTATTTGCATGAAACAAGTATTTTTTTTTTCATGATAATAATTATGATTTAAAACAAAAAAGGACAAAAATAACAATGTTATTTCAATTAATCACTTTTTAACCGTCAAAATTGATAGAATGTATTTTTTTGTCCAAAATAATATATAACATAATAATATATTTAAATGCCTTAACGGGTTCCGCTCATTTGTTGCACTGTTTCTGTGTAAAATATTGTGTAAATAAGTTTCTTATTGTATCTTTCTGTTTGCATGTGTATATTTATTTATTTAATAAAAGTTTAATTTCAAACAAAGATAAAATTATATTTATTAGATTTTATTTTACAAATTGTGTCTTTTTCTGTACGATGGCTAATCTCTGTGAGATTTAAACCAGTGTATTATGTCTTATTGTTGTTCAATATTGTAAGAATATGCCAATGTTAATGTTTTCTAGATGTATTTCATTCAGTATGTCATAGTTATACAAGTAAAATATGCTTGGAAGATGCAAGGATTAAATATTTGATGCATTGCACGGAAAAACTTTGAATATTACATACTGTTAGTATGCATGTGCAATATTTTTCCATGCAGTAAACATTTTTGAACAAATTTTTCTAAAACATGACACAGGTATAAATAAATTAAATCAACATTATTCTCTACAGACCTGTCAGTATAGTTGTCGAAACTTCCTGTTGGATGCAAATTTTTCAGTCAAAACCTACAATTATTTTTTTTAATGATGTATCTGTGCTCAAGGCTACTTAAAGCTTGAGTCGTAAAAGAGGAAGACGGTCGGCACCTGGGATGGAATCGACGGTCTCCGCACAAAACACTATGAAAGCTGTGCGCTGTAACTGCCAGGCTACGAACACAAAGCTGACTATTTATTAATGTGAATGCTTTTTTTTTCAAAACAAAATTGATTTACAATAGCTTTATTAATGTTGAAAATACATTAAAATTGCAACCGCAGCATAGTGTTATAGGCGCTAACTCTGATCAAGAGGTCCTGGGTTCGATTCCCAGTCAGATCAGAAGTTAAAATCAAAATGTTATTCACTTGAAATTTCTACATGGGTTTGGCTTGTTTCAATTGCCTCAAAATTTCGGCTGGCTATACTGACACCTTTGTGCAGAAAAGTGTAAATTTATTTATATAAAATAAAATTATTGAGTTTTATTACATTTTTTTATTACATTATTATATTACAGTATATAAAAATGTTTTACAGATGAAAGCTTTACAAATAAAAAAAACATTGTTTTATCGAGATACAAATATTACAAAATAATTATTGTTTATTTCTTATAGTAAAGACTCAAACCAATTTCAACACTTCACTTTGTTGTAAGCCAGTATATAATAGGGGGTTCAATGTATTTTAAACTTCTTAATAGTACGAAATACCATTCTATATGTTTGTAACAGTTTTTGCTTATAGACTGTCATTAAAGTGTAATATCAATTTTCAGATAGACCAGAAATAAATTTTATATAACTTTTTTTGTGAATATAAAACTACCTATATGCATCTAGTTTCGAAAGAATTGCACCTCTCATTTTCAGCTGTGGTAGTCTGATCCTCTCAAGCAGATAATTTTGTGCTAAAAGAAATAATGCTTAAATCAAAACTTTAAGTTACTTAATAAAATTTATTGACAACACCTTTGACAAAGGGTCTACTTATTTTGGGGCTGTTGAAGTATTACATAATGCAATTTGGAGGTAGGGGAAGTCTTGTAAACGGTGCACTACAGAGGTGGGACGGAGGGGTTCAAACAATCCATTACGTAACACGATTAAAACAAGATCAAAGGTATTTACTTACACAACTTTAATACTTACTAAATAATTTGTATTCTTACAGGTAAAAAAATAGTTACTTGGGTGTTACATAGCATTTAGGAAGGGGGAGGGGGTACCAAAAAACATAACGGTGCATTACATGGGGGGAGGGGGGTCAAAAATCGTCCAAAATTTTGTTACGTAACACTTGAACGCCACCTTTGTGATAATAAATTTTGTTTGTGTATGAGGTGGGAAATAAATGAAAATTTATTTTTATATTTTTGTTCAATACATATAATTTTATTATGATACATGCGATGTTTCAATTATTTGTAAAAAAAATAAAACAATATTTTATCTATATAAAAAAAATATCACAATAAATTATTTTATTATTGGTAATACTAAATACACACAGTAATTGTTTATTTATTTATTATTTATTCAAATAGAAGTTACTTAATGGATCTCTGTTTATTGGTTCATTCTTAATTTTCACCAAAGATTTATAATATGTTACTTTTTCAAAATTTAATTTTTTCTCAAAGTTTAATTTTGGTTTGGTTAACCTAAAAAACTTGAAAATTTTTCTCACAATTAATTTTCGAAAAATAAGTTCTCTCCACCACTGTGTTTTGGGCATTAATTACCCTACAAAATTTATTATGAAAAATAAAATACTTGTTTTACATTTCACATATTTTTAAGATCTTCGATGTTTTGGGCTTAATTTACTTGGTGATAGTCCATTTCAAAATAAGAATGAAAGAGTCTTGTAGAGTTCTATCACAAAATTTATTGTTCAAACATGAACAAATTTAAGACATTCTTACAGTCATTTGAGAATGGAGATGGTAGTCTCGTCTCAAAAACCGGTTCATGTTTGAATTATACATTTTGTCATAGAACAAGACTCTTTCATTTTATTCACCTTTTTGTTGGTGTTGCAATTAAGTATGTAATTATTTGGTTTTAGAGGAAACATTTTTTGAATAAAACCAATTGAAAGCAAAGCATTTTTTTTTCAAACTAGTCCGAAGTAGAAACATTCGGTTTCCAAAAACGGTTAGCGGAATTAAAATTTGTGGAAAAAACTTAATAATTTATTTCAATAGGTTTCAAAATATACTCTACTCTAAGCTTATTTGCATGAAACAAGTATTTTTTTTTTCATGATAATAATTATGATTTAAAACAAAAAAGGACAAAAATAACAATGTTATTTCAATTAATCACTTTTTAACCGTCAAAATTGATAGAATGTATTTTTTTGTCCAAAATAATATATAACATAATAATATATTTAAATGCCTTAACGGGTTCCGCTCATTTGTTGCACTGTTTCTGTGTAAAATATTGTGTAAATAAGTTTCTTATTGTATCTTTCTGTTTGCATGTGTATATTTATTTATTTAATAAAAGTTTAATTTCAAACAAAGATAAAATTATATTTATTAGATTTTATTTTACAAATTGTGTCTTTTTCTGTACGATGGCTAATCTCTGTGAGATTTAAACCAGTGTATTATGTCTTATTGTTGTTCAATATTGTAAGAATATGCCAATGTTAATGTTTTCTAGATGTATTTCATTCAGTATGTCATAGTTATACAAGTAAAATATGCTTGGAAGATGCAAGGATTAAATATTTGATGCATTGCACGGAAAAACTTTGAATATTACATACTGTTAGTATGCATGTGCAATATTTTTCCATGCAGTAAACATTTTTGAACAAATTTTTCTAAAACATGACACAGGTATAAATAAATTAAATCAACATTATTCTCTACAGACCTGTCAGTATAGTTGTCGAAACTTCCTGTTGGATGCAAATTTTTCAGTCAAAACCTACAATTATTTTTTTTAATGATGTATCTGTGCTCAAGGCTACTTAAAGCTTGAGTCGTAAAAGAGGAAGACGGTCGGCACCTGGGATGGAATCGACGGTCTCCGCACAAAACACTATGAAAGCTGTGCGCTGTAACTGCCAGGCTACGAACACAAAGCTGACTATTTATTAATGTGAATGCTTTTTTTTTCAAAACAAAATTGATTTACAATAGCTTTATTAATGTTGAAAATACATTAAAATTGCAACCGCAGCATAGTGTTATAGGCGCTAACTCTGATCAAGAGGTCCTGGGTTCGATTCCCAGTCAGATCAGAAGTTAAAATCAAAATGTTATTCACTTGAAATTTCTACATGGGTTTGGCTTGTTTCAATTGCCTCAAAATTTCGGCTGGCTATACTGACACCTTTGTGCAGAAAAGTGTAAATTTATTTATATAAAATAAAATTATTGAGTTTTATTACATTTTTTTATTACATTATTATATTACAGTATATAAAAATGTTTTACAGATGAAAGCTTTACAAATAAAAAAAACATTGTTTTATCGAGATACAAATATTACAAAATAATTATTGTTTATTTCTTATAGTAAAGACTCAAACCAATTTCAACACTTCACTTTGTTGTAAGCCAGTATATAATAGGGGGTTCAATGTATTTTAAACTTCTTAATAGTACGAAATACCATTCTATATGTTTGTAACAGTTTTTGCTTATAGACTGCGGTTGACAACGGCCATTCTTAGAATCTCTTTCTAGAATTTTAACAAAAAAATAGTCATAGAATCATCAAATTATTATGTGCCTACTAGAAAAGGTATTCGGAACAAAAATATCAAAAAATGAATCTCTTGCTCACTCAATGTGAACACAAATACACTCTTTCATAGTAAGCTACTTAAAGCTTGTGTTGTGAAAGAGGAAGTTGGTCGACACCTGGGATTTAACCCACAACCTCCATCCAGTACGCAAATTGGTATCAGCCACTTTAAATATTATTTCAACATTTCTTGTATCTTTCCATCTAGATATTTTAAATTATTATTATGTCGAACGAGAAGCAAATTAAAAAAATTATCATTTGTATTTTCTAAACACTTTTTAAAAAAGGTAATAAAACGATTTTTTATCGAAAACACACCATTTCATTGACTTCCATTTCATATATTAATTTTATGAAGAGATGCCTTTTCTAGTATATGGTACATAAACTCAATGTATAGAATATAATATAATTAACTGACAATATTTTACAATATTTTACTATATCCTTGCATCTTTCCTACAAATATTAAATAAAGAAAAAACACTAACAAAAAATTATTATAAATATTGTAAACTATAAATATAAATAACGAAATGTTTTTAACATGTTTTATGTAAAATAAATATACTATTCTTATTGTATAAATATTCAGAATGTATTTTACTAAATACATCATCCCATTTCCCGACACCACCGTCACCTAAAACCCCTTAAGACGTTCGAGACCACCTCGAATCTTTAAATATTCACTTTGAGTTTTACTTTTGCGTTTTGTATTTGATTAAGGACTTTCTAAGGAGTTGGCATATTGTTTACGGACTATTAAATTGTTACTATCTAAATACATTCCTGTACTCACAGTAGTTACTCACACTTGATAATGTACACATCTAATGGGGGGTATAATTTTTTCAATCTCTATTGTACAAAAGTAAATCTCAAAGGAACAAATAAAATACACAAATTACAGAATTATAAATTATCACATATGACTTAAAACACGCTTAAATAATAACTAAAACAAATATAATTTGTATAAAAAATCGATATGCAGTCAAAAATATTAAAAAATAATCATTCGATTGATCATTTATTCTCGATTTTTCTTTCTGTTATAAATACAGGTCTCATATCAATAAGAACAATATCAATTTGTGGGTCAAAATAAGTTTTTTTGTACTATTGAAACATATTATAACGTATGGGACATCATAGGCGAACTAGTTTCTAACGTTTTTTAGGAATGAAATTTATTCTTCAAATTGAATGTGGATTAATTTTTTGTTTTAAATCATATTGGACTTACTCCAAGTGGACACAAATACATTCTGACTCTTTTACAGTAAGCTACTCAAAGGTTGTGTCGTGAAAGAGAAAGATGGTCCACACCTGGGAAACCCACAACCTTCAGTATGATAGTCAGCAAAGGAACCGCTCGGCTACTAATCCCTTCAAATAAACAGAAATGTACTACACTAAGCAAAGCTTGTATAGTAAGAGGACTGTGGCTAGAAAGGAATTACTGGCCTACGATTCAGTACGCAGTACTAACCATTGGCTTACATTACAGACAAAAATATGGTAGCTATTGTTTTAAAACATAGATTTTTGATAAAAAAATGTGCCTTTTAGAGTAAAGATGTCCCACATTCTTTTTAATATTTTGTCAAATTTAAACTATCAAATCTATTTATCAAAATCATTTTTTTTCGATGCCTAAGTAAATTTTCTAGTAAATAAATTGAAATTATTTTTATCGAAAAACCTGTAAGTATACCGATATCTATCTCGTTTCTCAAAAACATTCATATTCTATTAATCTCTTTTTTAACATATTTTAACTTAGGAACTAAAATGACGAATTGGAGATTGTCGTACTAGTGAACTCTGCCGTAAGGCCAATGACTACTTGAGGATTGATGATCTAGGTAAGGACTTTCCGTCAGCAACAATTTACTTCCACTGAATCCTGAATTGGAACTTCCGGATCCAGAGAACAAACTCTTGCTTCCACCATAGAAGCTAAGTCCTCCGAACGGATCAGCTCCGCATTTTCTTTTTGCTCTTATCAAGGATATGAAGGCCACTACAAGCGCTGTCAGGAATACAAGTCCTAGGACGCAAAATGACAAAGCCATTTTACTCGGCGACATACAGACTGTCTTGTCAGGTATCGTTGTAGATAGGAATCTTTCTATATCGTTCAACCGTCTCGATCCTGAAACATACATAAAAATTTATTAACTTAATGAAGTTATGTAGGGAGCGCAACCTTCCAAAAAGAAACAATGTAGACGAGATAGCAACAAAAATGGATATTCATATCCTGGCGCCAATTGAGAATGTGAATTAGGAGTCAATGTAGTAAAAAAAGATGAAAGTTACTAAATAAGTTGAAAATGCTGAAAGACTGAATACTGAAATTATAATAAGTATTGTAGGTAAATAGTAAGTTTATTTTATTTTTATTAAGAAATTATAATAAGTGGAAGTTTATGAAACTGGTGAAAGTTAATACTAAAGTAAGTTTCTACTAGCCAACCGGTTCTGTCCAATTTGAGGCAGAATACAACAGGAAATAGCCAGGAAGATAAAGTAAGATGGGGGAGGCAAAGAAAATTGGTTCGCACATGTGAAGGGTACACTCATTCAGACTGCCTCAGATGACAAACCCCATGGAAGACTTCTCCCAGGCAGACTACCAGAGATGAATAGACTGCTAGGTCGAGTTGACCTAGCAAGAAGTAAACCCCACCTCATAAATAACAGATCAAAAATAAGAAAAAGTCATACCTGAGACAGATACATCATCCTCCAGTTCAATATTGGGGGCCAACACTTCTATGCTGTTGTACACTTGCAGTCTGTCAATGACTGTGCCATCGCTTTCTTTATCCAGCCTTATTTTTCTCGTCAAGGTATCTTTAGATTTTGGGAATAGCCCTATTTGCTTGCAATCAATATTAGGACATTCGCCCTTACACAACTCAATACCACAAGTCAAATGAAGCCTTGCTCTATCCGGAAATTTGAATGCTGGAAACACGGTTGTTGCATGTTGATAGGACATGATGTATTTGTACATATTTTCATCATCCTCTTGTGGTTTTTCCAAGTCTGTTATTTCTATTCTGCTGTTTAGGATCTTTTTATGTTTTCGTTCGACTATTGGCTTGTGGCTGTACACTCTCATCATTGGGAATATGAGTTCGTCCACGGGACAACCCATGTCGTCTAAGAGTTTTTGAGAAGTCTCACCAAGACCATCGTGGGCCAAACAGTCTGTAATTCTGAAGCCTACGCCAGCTGAAAAAAATAAAACGAAAAATATTTAGCATTCAAAGACAACGTCAAAAAATATTTTATTATCATTGAATTGTATGTAGGTACTACGTACTAGAAGAGGTATCATTTCCTAAAATCTACGAAGGAGGCTGTTTAAGTCAATGCAACTGTCTATGTTTAATAAAAGGTTGTATTTTCTAATATAATTTTTTTAAGTCTAAGTATGGAAATACAAATCCGATATTATTTAAAAGTTTGTTATTTGCTATCCCACTTGTCCATTTTAAACCAACAAGATAGAAACAGACAAGAACAGTTTGAATAAACAGTTTTGAAGTGGTTGGTAGAATGGTAGACTAGCGGTTACAACCCCGGCTTTCGTACTGTTTCGTGCGGAGGTCGTGAGTTCGATCCCAGGTGCTGACCATCTTCCTCTTTCACGACAAAAGCTTTAAGTAACTTACTTTGAAAGAATTAAAGAGCGTTCATTAAAAAAAATTTTTTTTCCCAGGCTTCTAGTGCCTACGTAGTACATATAATTCAATGTTTTGTGCCATTAAACTAAATCAGAAGACTGAACTAACCAGGTAATGTAGATTTGATGACAATAGTTGTAGGTTCTCCAACTTCCACTGTGCTCGCTTCAATGTTTCCATTGGAAGGAAGTATTTCCATCCAAGCTCTCGCTTTTTCCATTAAAGAGGCTTGCTGTTCTTCTGATATTTCTTTCCAATCTGCTCCCATTCTTCCCGATCTGCAAATGCAAAGAAATCAAATTTATTAATTTATACCAATATAAAATAGTAGCAACGAAATGTCAAAAGGGAGAAAAAATAGCAGCAACCACTAATATTAGTCTGTAATAAATTTTGCATAACATCAGGAGTTAGCTTTGTCTAAAAGAAATTGTATGTAAAAAAAGTATGTAGTAGGATTGCATACAGAAAGGAGTTAAAAACCAATTTTATTTCGTCACTAGAGGTCCGCCCCAGCTTCGCACGGGTAGATAGATACTTAAAAATAATTTAGTTTTCATGCAGATCCCTAACTTTTTCAAAATATTTTGTAGCATATGTTAATCTGGAATAATTGCATTGCAATGTACCGTGTCACGTCACTTTACCACCGTGACTACTTTGGGTAGCCTAGTATGTACAGGGAATCGGATTCGCGCTAAAAATTCAAATGACGTCAACAATCCAAATGCGCGTAAAATTCAAATACATTCGGTTTGCAGAGGGTAAAATGGATTCGGGGGTGTGTGTGAAGATGTATGGGGGGCTCTGCCCCCCAAACCCCCCTAAATAATTATGTTCTAACCTAACCTAACCTATTTTCATGACTGTTAGTCATGAAAATAGTAGAAAGCGTGCTAACGAACCTAATTTTTTTAATGAATTGCGCTAAAATGGATTCGGGGGTTTACACTTTAGACATCTTTCACAGAAAAAAAACGAAAAAAAAAGTACGCCCGCACCGGGACTCGAACCAACAACCATCAATACCAACGACGGCGACTGTAACCGTACAACCATTTTGGACTTGCGAGCGATGCCGATAAACTATAATATCTACTGTTAGTGTCACGCATGCGCACTTTATGCAAGGATTCTATTGGTGGGAATCTGGTTCCCCGTACATACTAGGTTACCCTGACTACTTTGCGCGGTATTTCTACTAAACTTGACATGACTCCCCTCAGTCCCCTCCCCGCTCCCGTACGCACTCTGCATCGGATAAGTTGAGATGATAAGAGACTATGCTTTTTTTCCAATACTCACATTTTTAAACTCGTGATAACTTTCGAATGGAATGTCCGAATTGAATAATTCAAAAAGTTATACAAACATATTGAAGCAGACTTGAATATGAACTAATTTATTTTAATAAGGAGTAATACCAAGATACCAATAAAGAGCCTTTTCTAGAGGTGACATTTTATTGATTTTTTTTTAAATAAAAAAACTCTTATTGTGGCATAACTATAATAGTAGACATATGCTGTCGCGATACTTTTTGTAAATAATGATGTCTTCTACAAAATTGTATTACATTGTTTTATTCTATCATCATTAGTTTTCACAGCGTTCGCGATAATAAGAATATTTTAGGTAAATTTTTTACACCTTGGGTTACATTATTGAAGTTTTCGTAGGTTACCCAATTTTTTTTGGAAATTAAATATAGCCTATGTTCACCGCCGATATTGTAGCTTCCCAAAAGTGAAAGAATTTTTCAAATCGGTTCAGTAGTTTTGGAGCCTATTCGATGCAAACAAACAAACAAACAAAAAATCAAATCTTTCCTCTTTATATATTAGTATAGATTATTCGGTAAATATAGTCTATTCCTGGAGATATTGACTTTTTAAGCGCAGGAAAATAACTCTTTTTTTGTTGCCTTCTATAATAATTATACACATCAATAACAATTGAGTATTTTTTAACTATCCATTTACCGGAGAAAACAAATGGAGTTGATAATTACTTATTCAAAAATTAACAGAATAGTAATTTGTGTAGGGAATATCATATTCGTCACTGGGGTTGGTGTCACACAGTGCAGAAACTCAAAGTGTTATTTTATTCTCTCAAGAACTTTGACTACATCTCTTTTCCTGGTCTTTCGAGCTATGATATTTTGCAATTTGGTGTCATCAATGTAATGGCGTGGTTATTCCGAATACGGGTGTATGTTAATGTTTAGGGACGTCTACCGCTGTGGTCCACCATTGATTAATTATCTGACATTTTAACGTCCGTCAAATTTACAAAGAAGTGTTTGAAATTGGTTCGTTTGTTTTTTTTTTTTTTTTTAGCTAATCGATGTTTTTTAAATGTACCTACCTATTATGCTCCTGGTTGTTTCCATTACAAGAATAATCATAAATGCATTTTTTTCCCTAAGATTTTTTTTTGTGAAACTAATGGAAGATTGGACCACGATTATGTCAAATGACTTCATACTTTAAAGCAGTATTTTTAAGTTATGAAATAATTTTTGTTTTTATAACTTTATTAACTAAATAAATAAAAAAAATAAAAAAGTATATTGTACTGTGTTCTTTATATGGCCCAGACATGCTGAATATTCTGACGTGAACCGCACTAACCGCAGCATAGCTTCTTATTAACGAATATGTAACAACTAATGACTCTAACAATAAAATTCATTACTGATGTTCCATTTTTACATGGAACAAACCACTACGGGCTTACGACCGTCTTCTACTGTTATTTCGATAGCTGCCTTAGTGTGATATCTTTACGTTAACAACGTTCGCCATTAGGTGGTAATGTTTAAGTTTCCGAAACTCCTAATCATGAGAATTCCCGACATGTTCAACATGCCAAAAAAATGACATGTATACAACATGTAGATATTTTAATAACTATAATGAGATATAGAGATAAAATTTGGAAATTATTGAGAACAAGAGAGCAACCAAATTTAAAGACTGCGACTGCTGTCATGTATTTGGCGCCAGAATATGAATAGGTATATCAATTTTTGTTAATGTCTCTTCTTATTGACGTCTCAAATACCTGTAATTAGTCCTGTCATATTTGACGATCTCCTTCAACTTCTTCTCCAGCATTTCTTCGACGAAAGGAGATTTGATCTGCATC